>JALBZD010000870.1:0-14772 GCA_038050675.1 Globisporangium cylindrosporum
TGACGACATGATCAAGCACTCTGATGATATAGGTAAGAAGAATGTGGATGAAGACTTTGAGTCTTTATTTCACGTAGATATTCTTGTTGCGATGCAGTGGGCACAGCAAGCATGGGAGGCGGTTACTTAAAGCACGGTTGCCAATTGCTGGCGGCACACAGGAGTCATTGATGAAGGCTTCTATGAGCTTGTTCAAAGCATGGAGAAGCTCTCTCTCGATACTCCTATAATCTAGTAGGTGTTGCATAATACTGTCTGGAGTAATACCTTTCAAAATCAAAACCTTCATTTTTCTGATGTTTTTTTCCACAAATTTGCCTGGTCAGTAATGAGAGGCATAACTGTACCAGGTTGCAACCAGTCTTGTAGGTGCTGGTCGAGATCGACGACGAAGCTCCGTAGAATAGCTTTGGAGCACTGGCTGGAGCAGTGGCTGACGCCGGGGACGCAGCGTTGCCGCTGGTGGTGATCGAGGTTGAATTTGGTGCCGACGCAGTCGACGCTGGGATGGGTCTGACAACCTCATGTGGTGTTCTGGTCGCAGGTTTTGGGGCGGATCCACATGTGGTGTCAGTCCTGGAAGCTGCGGAAGGACAGCTCAAGATAACGACCGCTATCCTAGGTTTGGCGCTACATGGCTCGGGTTGCTGCTCGCAGTTGGTTGCGCAGCGTTAGGAACAGAGATGGTGGTAGTCGCAGTAAGAGCACAACTCGAACGACCAGTGCGTGTGTTATACGGTGTTTTGCACGGATGAGGTCACGAATAAGATTGTTGCGATGCCGTCTCCGTGGCTCCACTTAGCGATGATTGAATCCCCAGCCGCGCTGTCGGCTTCGCATCATCAGACAATATCCTACGAAACGTGTTGGCGCGAACATCGTGACCTGCTCAATGATTCGAGCTCCATGCGCACGCCTCAATCCTGACGTAGTTGTGAGTATCGCTCACCTGGACGTTGAGATCGTGCTGTGGGCTCTCCACCCTCGACGTGATCGGGTGCACATTGTGGCGCGACGGGTCTTTGGTAGCACGGTCGCGAGCAGGAGGTGTACTGACAGTAGCGATGCTTGGAGTTTTTTCGACATTTTCGACATTGTCGTGTCCTTTTTCCTGGGAAATGGGGGTCAGAATAATGTTTCCCTTCAGCAAAGCTAAAAGCCGGAGAAATATTGATTTGTGCGAGTTTGGGCTAAATAGACAAAAGCTGGTAGGATCGATGGATGAATTTGTCAGAAGACGATGTAAACGTAAACGAAAGCGAATTTACACCTTCTTAGCTCACATACATTCGTCATAAACCTTTCTAAAATGGTAGCATACAAAGTTTTGTATACATACACTTTCGCAGCGCATAAAAATAGTCGTACGCACTAAAGGATCTGAGTAACCATCCACCTCGCGCTCCCATGCCGCTTCAGTTCCGAGCGACGGACGTCACAACACAACAGAAAGCAACGAGAGCAGCAGGATGGCGGCGGCGCGAGCGAAGATCACGAGCGAAGAGACTCGCTGCGCACACGCTGCAGTGATCGTACGTGCGCCTTCTGCTACTTATTTGGTACTGGCAACTGTGGCCTGCGTACTGACATCTCTTTCTCTCTGTAGGGCGACGAAGCGCTGCGCGGCAAGCTGCTCGGCTCGGGACCGATCCTGCACAAGATCGACCAGCTCGTTGCGGAAGTGTGCAACGTGTGCGTGGACTCTATCTTATGCTGCAAGGCACCGAGTATCTTCCGTGCTCTTACGAGTAGCTGACGACTGACTCTGTTGTTTATTTGCTTGGTTGCTTGCACATACATACACAGGATCGCTCAGAAGCCTGTGGTGACCGTTGCTTTCGACGCGTTCAGGCTGCTTCGCCCGGTGTACCACGGCGACTTTATCCGCCTGGAGAGCCGCGCGATCAGCGTCAACAACTCGTCGATGGTGTGCCAGGTACGGTAGTGTTGTTGGTGTGGTGCATCCTTTCCTTTTTCGCAACAGCCACGAATGAATCACGCACACACACGCACACACTGAGTGGTGACATACTGCGACTTCCCCCATTTCTAGGTCAGCGTGTACCGTCACGACTTCCCAACTGGCGAGTTTCAGCTCACGCACAATGTTGTTGCGACTTTCGTGGCACTGAATGAGGACGGCAAAGCGCATAAAGGACTCCCAACCCTCTACGACCCTCAACGCCCCGTCGAGTGCGAGCAGCTCCAGGAACTCGCCAAGAAGCGGAAAGAGCTCAGCGTCCACTGGAATAAGGCGCAAGAAGACGTGACCAAGATCGAGCACGTCATCCACAGCATGATCCCAAAGCACAAGTATGAAGCAGGACGCAAGGCGATCGACATCCAGACTACGGTCATCGAGACGAGACACACGTTCCTGCTGAAGCACGCCAACCTGCACCGCAATGTGTTTGGCGGCGTGCTTCTCGAGTGGATGGTGCATTTTGATTACAATCGATTTATCGATTGTTGCGTTTTGCGCTTGATAGACTAGCATACTGATCTATTTTATGGATACGATGCTTTTGTTCCTTCTTCTAGGACCGGTCGGCGCTCTACTGCGCGCGCAATTTCACTAAGAACTACAACATGGTGACTATCGGCATGGACCGAGTGCACTTCAAGCTGCCAATTTTCCTACAACACCTCATCAGCATTCGCGCGCGTATCTGTCGTGTTCGGTGGGTGAATTTCTCTATGTCTGTGACTTTTTGGTGGAAATGTATTACAAGGCATTCCTAGGCTAATATGTTTGTTTCGTAGGAAATACTCGGTCGAGGTTGAGATCGCAGTGTACCGCGGTACTGAGAAAAGTCACGTTCTCGAGCTCTCTCACACCGGGTAATGTGCTTTGCGTAATTGGTTCAATCGCCCATTACCCTCTTGATCTAATATCCTGTCTTGTCGTGCTTTGCCTGACACGCATACAGCTACTTTGACGTGCTTAACATCGAAGACGACAACCGCATGCGCGAAATCCATCTGGACGTGACCGCGGACGAGAACGACCAGGACGGCATGCAGGCGCTGCTCAAGGCGTATCGCCGCCAACAGTTCGAGAAAGAGGACGCGGAGCTGCTCGCGATGCCCCCGATCCCCCTCTCGGCGCCGAAAACGTTCATTCCGTCGCTCACAGCGCGCATTTAGAAGCTGAACGCGAGGACGTGCTGAGTTTCATTTTTTTGCGAAGTTAAAGAAGAGATTCCATTCTTCATTATTCCGCGTTGACAGTCATTGCCAGTGACTCGTGACAAGCAGTGCCCTCAGAACAAGATTCTTGTTACAAAAGCGAAATGGATACAGAAGAAGCTTTACGAAAATTTAACCAATCGACTTTCTCCATTGTTATTATTTCAGCCAATCATACTGTGTTTATAAATGTAGCCAATTCGATTGGCAACGCTTAAAGGTGTGTGGCACAATCCTGATCTGTGGCGGTGCACTGTCCGAATCCAAGCAGCGGAAGTCTCGGTGCACACATTGTGCAGGTCTCACCTTCTTCTCCGACCCTTTCATACACGTGCATATACGCATTGTGCTGGTGTTGAGCTCTCGAGAGTGGGGTCTCTCAGCAGCGCTACGTGGTCTGAAGATACTCATCATAGACCTTGTGTGGCTTTTCTTCGACTGCTCGTGAGCATGTGTGTTGCGCTTCAACCGCTCGACTAGTTCAGTCTGCGGTGCTTGCTGTGTGTGCAGCTTCCTCGCACAAAATTGGCTGATACGAGGGTGACGCTGGGTGCGGTGCTATCAGTGGTCACCACGCTTGTGCTGCGGGACCGAGGGGCGCATCTTGGGATTGACGCCACGATGCATGAATCGAGATCCAAAAGCATCCGCAGCAGTCACAATTCGTTTCGCCTGAGAGGTTTTTTTGACCTGGCACCGGTTTCAATACCAAGTTTTTAAGGATCTTTTGAGGCAGGCGATCGATCAGCTACTTCAGCTTGGCGACTTCTCCTTGAAAAGTGCGCCGACTCACGGGTAGCGATGCGTCCGCGCTCATGGCAACCACAGACGCAAGTGACTCGACACACATGCCTGAGCCATAAGTCCATAAGGCGTTGTCTGTCGTGCATGTAGTTTTCGAGGGAAAGCCGCACATGTTGTTGGTTGGTGTCGCCAGCAACGCTGTTGTCGTTTTGTCGGATTAATACTGTAGGATAATTTTTCGCCGCTGAGCCTCTCTCTGACCAGGATGGATGGATGGCGCCACTACATCCATATTCTCCGCATTCATGCTCGCACTGGACACTTGATGTGCATTTTGGGGCTCGGAGTGATCGAGAGACGTGTCATATATCAGCGCCACCCACCCGCGTCTTCCCGAAAGTGTACCCATTGGAGGAAATGTCTCTAAGAAGAAAGAATTGAGCATGGTGCGCTTCTGTCGAAATGTCCCACACCACGCAGCTCTGTATAACCAAGCAACAACTCACCACAGTGCTCTTATCTTTACAAGAATCGCCTTTTGATATCCAACCAGTGTATCAAATCAATCAATCAGCTACCAATCAATCAATCAACACCAAAGTGCCTTTGAAATCTTGGTGAAAACTCTGGCACATTATTACTCGACTACTGTATCAATCAGGAGGACGACGAGAAAAGATGTGATCGTCGGAGGATGTGTTGAATCACAACATTCAGTCTTCTCCATCAAAAGCTGAAGATCTCATCCACTCAAACCCATCGGTCGCGTTCTTGAACAACAGCAACGCGTCACAACAGCGTGCGCGTCGTGTCGGGTGTGAGTTAGTTTGTGTGGCTATCTCACAGGTTTTTTTGGGAGCTTCGAACTCTGAACTCAAAAGCCAAAAGCTTCGCAATCCTACACACTCACGCACACGCAGATGACGAATATTATAATCATCACAGCCAGGGCTCACTTGACAGCTCAATCCGCGTGAGAACGCGAGGCGAAAGTTCTTCCGCTTTTCAGGACCAAAACAAACTAAAGACTCAAGAGCCGCAAACGTGTTGCTGTGAGGATTTCGGCTCAAATCAGTCAGCAAATGTGATTTTCCACTGCAGAAGCCTGAAATCATAGCGATTTGGATGGATGGAAAGGCAGGTGGCGCGAGGCACGAAACCATTTCTTTCTTTACGGTTTGGGTGGCAAAATGGCTGTTCTTGGCAATTGACAATTGGTGAGTCGAAATTGCGAAATCGGCGGTTTCAAAACGGACGGGTGCACCCATCCCTCGCCTTGATTTGTGCACATAAAACAGAACACGCACCCATTTCGATACTCTAATTCAGTACATTGAGCTGACTTTTTGCTGAATACCCTCCCAGATTACTGAATTAGAATATGATTGCAAAAATGTACCCACAACAGCTGGAACACCACTCACAACACGTCACGGCAAACGCGCGCACTCTCGCACTGGACAGCAAGCAGCAAAGCAAGAAACATGAGCTGATAGATTCGAGTATGGGCTCATGAGGATGATGGATGGATATTTGTAATGACGCAGCAGCATCCAATAGAGAGAGCAGAGCAGAGCGATGGGAAGGACACGTTGATGGCTCTTTGGGTCCCTATTCTCACCCTCGCATCTGTTTTTCGGCATCAGAGTGATGGTGGTAGTTTTACCGCTTCAGATTCCTATTGTGAGCGCGTGAGCCTGTTTCATATTGCGAGTGTGCCTCTTGGGGCTGACTGTTGAGTCTGAAGAACGCAACAGCCAAGCTCTCTCTTCATTTGATTCGGCGCACTTTTTTTTCCAAAATTACGCCCTTCTTCCTTTCCCTCTTCACCCTCTTTCCGGTCGACCACCAGTGAACCCACAACCACCACACACACCATCTCAGGCTGCCGTGAATAGAGACAGAGGGCCCTTTCTGCCCTGCCTCTTCAGACTGGCTGTTGTTCCAGGTCTGTGTGACTCTGCTACAACCCGCAGGTGAGTAGTGAGCTCATTATCCAATCCGCCAGGTCCCACCCACGCCCTCCAACCTCTCCTTTCCTGAAGAGGCACTTTACTAATACATGACGTCGCAGAGCCGCCTCACGTACGCCGTCACGCGGTTCCTCAAGTCCTTCCAGAAGCAGCACAAGGGGGACAGGGCGACGACATGTCCGTTGCTCGCGGCTGAGAGCCTCGCGCTGAGCACGACGGCGCTGCCGCGAGAGTTCTTTCGCCACGTCAAGAGTCTGCGCGAGAAGCAGCACAAGCTCGAGGAGCGCTATTTGACGGCCTCCAGCCGCTCGTCCGTCTTCTCGTCCACGAGCCCCGCGTCGTCCGAACGCGACAGTACCAACCAGAAGAAGTCCAGAAAGCGTGGCCTCAAGGAGAGCAGCAGCTCACCGACCTCCACCACAGCAAGTGATTGCTACGCGCGACTCGCCGAGATACTTGCGGTTGAGAGTGCCGATGCTGACTCTTCTTCGATGCGCTCCGTGGCAGTGCACGTTGCAGTGGAGACGCTGCTGGAGCTCTGGGACTTCCTGCTCCAGCTGCTCCAGTCGGACGACTCGGAGAACTCCAGTGCCAAACAGTCAATCCTCGCACTCGTGCAGGCGATTGTACAGCGCCACGAGTTCGACGTCGTGATCAACTCCCTCGCCACTGGCGCGTGCGGTGCGCACCGCTCCTCCTCCAGTGACGGCATCGCGAGAAAGCGCCGTGTGAGCAGCGTACGACTCGAGCGTGCAGGCTCGTTCCGAGTCGTCCCAGCGACGTCCGCGATGGCACCAGCGCCAGTGAAGAAGTCTCGACGCAGTTTCCTCAAGAAGAGCAAGCGCAGCAGTTCCTCTGCTTCATCATCACCTTGTCTTCTCGCACGCAAGTACCTGGAGCTACATCAAGCCACGCTCCAGTTCACAGAAGACTCGCTGATGACCGCAGCAACTAGCAAGAACACCTCAGCATCGTCGGGCTTTGCGATGAAGCAAATGCACGACTTGCTGGCGGCGCTTGTCGCTGTGAGTTTCATCCGCATCCCATTCTTGAGAGAGAAGATCCTCGAGAAGCTCCAGCGTGTGATGGCAACGAGCAAGACCAAGGCCAGCGGCTTGGCGTACCTTGAGGAACTGCACAACATCCGCCAGAGCCCGCTCGCGCTCTTCAAGTGGCACCACAGCATCCTTTCAAAGTGCAGCACTGTCATGGCGCCGTACAATCGCGACGAGTTCTGGTACCCGAGTGTCCACTTCGTCGAGACAGTGTTGGAGGACAACAACGCGCGCATGCTCTTGTGCGGGAACCTCATCCAGCACTTCACAACTGCAAGCGCTTGGGGACGTATCGAGTGGAAGCGCATCCCTGGGTTCGCCATGCTCGTGGATCTGATGTTGCTGTCTACCGAGACGCTGGTGCAGAGCCAGATGCAAGCGCTGGAGACACGAGCTCCGACTGAGGACGACCACATGGAGGCAGCCAGCGCCAAGAGCGACGACAGCTGCATCTCTCTGCGCGAGTTCTTCTCCGCTGAGCCCAAGGATCGTCAGTCGTCGTCGCCGAGTGCATTCTTCTTTCGCCAGTCGCTCAAGGTCCTGGGAGAGAACCAGTTTCTGGTCCATCCGATGCTGATGGTGATCTTCAAGAGCACCAACTACATGCTGCCGCACCACGTGGAGGTCTGCCTCCAGTACCTCGAGCGACTCATCACAGCACTCCCGCGATACTTCCGAGACGAGCCATTGGCGCTCACCAGTGGCGCCTCCAGTACCACTATCGACATTTCGCTCATGCATCACGTGTTCACGTGCCTCCTGGAGTCGGAGCACTTTGAGATTCTCAAGAGCACGGAGCTCTTCCTGCTCAAGCACTTTGACGCGTTCTCACACACGCTGCGCAGTTCGCTGACTGGCGTATTTGCCGCGCAGTTCCGCCACCTCTTCCTGCACTGGCACCGTGACGTGCGCTACTGCTTCTTCCACGTATTGCTCTACCTCACGTACTCGGGCAACCGCATCGTGCTCTGCGCGCGCTCGGACGAGTCAATCCTCGGCGCCGAGGCTGCACAGCTGTTCGAGATCCCGGGGCTCGTGCGCACAAGCGCGATGGCAGCATGGGAAGTGTTCGACATGCCTCTGCACGCGATGCTGATGCGCTACAACCGCGTGAGCAAGCAGCTCAAAGCTAGCAATAACAACAGAGGCAGCACTGTCCAACTCAAGACGACACCTACAACGACGTGGGTGGACACTGTGTCGTTTTCGGTACTCGCACGCTCAATCCCCGAGTACAAGCGCCAGGTGCAAACGTACTTCCAGTGCGCCAAGCAGTTCTCGCTACACGAACCCGTGCCAGTGCCAGTCTTCTACGTGAAAGGCGCGGGGCCGAACAGCTGAGACCTGTTTGAAGTTGACACCAAGTTGTCCACGCGACACAAAGAAACTTCTAAGAAGTAGTTCATTTAATCGAATGTAATACTAGTAGACCCTAATTTAATTTATCTCGCATAACCTGCACAAACGATGTCTCCATGGTGCCTTCGAACACGCGCAATGCATAGCATGAGCTCAATCAGTTCAATAGTGGCTCGCAAACCTGCGACTGCGGCGCCTAATCCAGAAGCGCCTTTGCCCTCACCTCAAAGGCAAGGAGGTCCGCGTGATCCGTTGCGTGCATATGGAGGAGAAGGCCGACTGGACGCCCACGAGAAGGCTCGAGGCGGGTAAAGTGTTCTCGTGTAAGCACGACAAGCTGTTGACGTTTGCCAACTACGTGGCCGGCGAGATGCGACATGTTCTCCGACGCCGAGCGCATCTAGCTTGGCCAGGATTTCCGGGACTCTTGCCAGATCTACTGCGTACATGAACTCGCTCGAGCCTTCGGCAATTTCACTATTGGGTCATTTCTATTTGAGCATTTTCCACGGAATGACCCGGTGGGCTTAGTGGGTCATTTCCTCCATATTCTGTGGTGTTGTTCTGAAGTATCCGAGCTACAATCTGATCAATAATATCATCACGGACTCACTTGGAAACATTCAAGCTCATTGCAAAAGGCATAATGATGATAAGGAGCTGGCGACTGCAACACGCGCGACTCGCTGCGCCAACCGCTGATGCTCACTTCCTGCGTCGTGCCTCCAGTGCGTCAGCGCCTCGGGTGCTCTGCTCCGCCGCGGATCTGCTGGAAATGCGCGGCCGGGCGCTCAAGTTCCCGCTGCGAGCGACTCCTCTGCACTCGCCGCCGCCATCGACACCTCAGCCGTCATCACAGACTCAGCCGTCACCAGTAAAAGCGAGAGCTCGCCGGTCGCAGGCGTTGGCGACAGGCTTCGTATTCTTCTGCGAGGAGACGCAGCAAGTGCGCGCGTTCGCCAACAGCTGCCCGCACGCGCGCCTGGAGCTCGATCTGGACGACAGCGACTTCTTCTGCGAGGGGTTCCTGCAGTGCAAGGCCCACGGCGCGTTCTTCGACCCGCGTGAGTAGTTCGTTTGTGAAGTGTCAATATGTGCGGATTGTATTTGACGGTGGTCTCTAACATGTGCACATGTGTATTGAATTGACGACCTCTTGAACACATAGAGACGGGCATGTGTCTGCAGGGACCGACGGGCCAGCGAGCTGGTCAGAAGCAGAAGACCATTCCAGTACGTGCCACATTGAGTTAGAGAGTGAACGAGTCAGTTTGAATCTGGTACCGACTCGACTGTTTGTGTGCGTGTCCTAATAGGGGCTTCCGGTGTTAGACGTTCGCGTTGATGACAGCGGCAACGTGGTTCTGGTCGAGAGTGGGAACGACCAGCAACAACAACGAGCGTCCACACACACTGGACACCTAAACGCCACCTTTACGCCGTCCAGTGGTGTTGACGATGAAGAACTGAGCGCGTATCGCACCAAGAGACAGCGTGAGTTGGCGGTGGCGCTCTCCAGTCGAGCAGACGACGTGCACGCGATCCAGAAAGCGCTGCACGAGAAGACCATGGTGCGCATTCAAAAGTACAAGCAGCAGCAGCAGCAAGTCCCGCGAACACCCAAAGGGAGCAACTGACAGTAGAGGTTCAGGTACAATGTGACGTCAAGTGCCAAACCATTGCCGTGAGTTTTTATTGCTTTCACTACTCTCATATTCCTGGCTGCTCGCTAATTGACTGATCTGGACCTGGCGCGCAGCTCGTCGAGAAACGACTTTGGTGCGCTTGGTGCAGGTGGTGGTAATGCTACTACAGAGCCCGAAGGTATCACTACATCAGACTCCCTCTGTGGTGGTGGTGACGCCAGTTCCGAGTCGACCGGCGTCTTGTTCCGAGTCGCCTTGTTCTTGAGCTCGTCCAGGAAGCTCATAACAGCTCCTGGCTTCTTTGCTGGCGCTTCCGTCTCAACTACGTCCTCAAGGTTATTCGTCTTCTTCTTGAAGCGGTTCTGCAGTTCGCTGAACATGTTCATTTTCATCGAAGGAGCTGGTGGTCTCACTGCATCACTGCCAGTATCACCACCTTCTTGTGAGTGTCCACCTACACTGTTCAAAGCGCTCTGCTTCTCCTTCTCGAGCAGCTGTAGGAGCGCCTTGGACTTGGGCCGCGCTGGAGCTGCTGACGCCGCAGGCTTCCGCGCACTCAGTGGTTCACCTTTAACTTTAGCAGTCTCGTCATTCTCAGAGAGACTGCGCAGATCGATGCACTGCTCCGAAGCGAAGCGCTTGATCTTCACAGCCGCCGTCACTGCCTGAAGCGTAGCAGCCCCAGGTGTTTTCAGAGCTGGCGGTGCGAGTTTGTTGACACGATTCGCGTTGCAGAAATCCTGTTGGAGGAACTTAAGCACTTCGTTCGAGACCTGGAGCGACTTGATGCGGCGGAACGAGCCTCTCGACTGGGGATTCTGGAGCGTGCTGCTGTCTTTCTGGGTGTTGCCACTACTAGCAGTTCCAGTAGCACCAGTGGTAGTACCTGAAGCGTCGCCCTCAGGAGTGCCAGTCGCTGCGCCTTCCTCGGCCAACACTGAAGAACCAGTAGCGTCTTCAGCAGCCACCACCTGGGGCTCGATCGCCGCGGCGTCACTGATCTCCTTTCCCCGACTTGCGATCGCGTGATCCAGCTCCGTCTTGCGCGCCTGAGCTTCCTCCTCCACCGAGAGTTTCTTGAACGCCGCTCTCTCTCGGGGTTTGAGCTCAATCTCCTCTGGGAACGGTCCTCGGATGCGCTCTTGCCGGGTCTGCGGGTCGAGCTTGCGGATCTTCTCGACCTCGTCCAGGAACTGCTCGTAGGTCGGGCACAGCGCCTTCCACTGCTTCTCCGAGTGGTCTATCTCGGACTTGAGCACGTCGCGGCTCCTGCAGAGCGTCTGGAAGCTCTGCTTGGCATCATCGCGCATCCTGATCAGCGTTGCTTTCCCAAAGGACCGCTGGAGCTCCTCGGAGCGCGCGTCCTCTGCGATCGCTAGGTACTCGGCCTTTGCCGCGGGGATGAGCTCATCCTCGAGGTTCCTGAGTTTGTCTTTCTTCAGGTCCATCCGCTTGCGCTGCAGCTCAAACTTGTCGATGCGGGCCTGGATCTCCTGCTCATTCGGGTACCTGTAGACCGCATTGAGCAGCTGCTTGTCGCTCAGCGGCTTGAGCTGCACTTCCCCTCGCGCGCGACGGATGGGGTCCCAACCCGCTTTCACTTTCTCCCCTTTCTGCTGCTTGACGAGCGCGTACACGTGGTCCATGAACTGCAGCTTCCAGTCGGCTTTCTTGCCGTCCTTGTCGAAGTCGAAGCCGCTCGCAGGCAGAATCGCCGCGAACGCGCGCAGCTCGTGGATGTCGTAGGCCACAAAGTTAAAAAAGAATGACGCGCACTCGATCGCGAGGAAGTTGTCGCGCGCGACATCGCTCTCATGCGTCACGAGCCAGTGGAGGAACCGATTCTGCTTGAGGTAGATCGCCAGGTCAAATGTGTAGAGCACGCCCCGACTCTGCGCGCGCTCGATGATCGTGTCCACATTGATCTGTTGGACATCCTGCGGGACGAGGCTGCGTAGCAACTTCAACGATTTCGTATTGTCCTCCAAGTTGTCCACTTTCCATTGCTGTTCGCGCTTGGCAAGTTCGATGGGAAATTCCTTGGCCTGGTCTCGTCGGCTTTTCCAGATCTCGATGTCCTTCATGGTCTTTGCGAAGTCCATCTCTTTCTTCTTGAGGTCGAGCAGTCGCGAGCCGCGCAGCTTCTGCGCCGTGGCGACCGTCTGTTCACAAAGCGACAATAGCTTTTCGCCTGAGCACTCCGGGATGCGCTTGAGGATGGCGATGAGCTGGTTGCTCACGTCCGCGACTTCCGGAGACATGAACTTGAACTCGGCGCACGTCTTCGCGAGGCGGTCGGTCTCGCTGCCCAGCGCGAGTAGCATGTCATTGAGCTTGGAGATGTCGTCCTTGAGCTGTTCCTGGATCTGCAGGACGTGTGCCTTTGCGTCCTCCAGCTGCTGGAGAACCTGCGGAGTTGCGTCCACCGTCACCTGCAGCGAATTTGTCTCCCCCAGGAGGGCGTTCGACTCCGCATCACCTGTAGCAGCAGGACTTGACTTGGCGAGATGGAGTTCAGCGGCGATTTTGGCGTCCAGCAGTTCTTTTTTCAGCCTTGCAATGTCGTTCTGGCACGCCAGGAGCTTGGGTTTGCTCCCGGAGATCGCGTGTGACTGGTACATGAGCGCGCGCACCTGCTTGACGAGCGACGAGCTCACTTCCTCACACGGCGTTCGCGATAGCAGCTGCATCTCGTACTCGAGGCGGTCGTAGCGCTCCTCGCCCTCGTGTAGATGCCGCTCGGCGGCCAAGAACGCATTCCCCTTGGTGCTCTCGACCTTCCACTGGAGATCTTCATCTGACAGCCCCAGGCTCGCCTTTAGGACAGTGATTTGCTCGACGAGCTTGTCCATTTTGCTGTTCTGTCGCATCAGAATGGACGGTCGAGGCTGAGGAGCTTGAAATGGCTGACCACTCTCCGCTAACGTCGGGATCGGCGAGACGCTCGGTCGCTTGCGCATGCCAAACTCTGCCACACTAGGGGTCATGATTGGTGACGACGTCCGTCGTGAGACCTGGATCAAGACCGGAGGGTTCTCACCGCATGACATGGTGGGCACGCCCATGCAGACAGACGGTCTCTTGCTTGGGTTGGTGGTCGTCGTTCGTTGTGCCATTGAGTCTCTTCTTGAGCCACCAGCCTTCAGGTGCTGCTGCTGGTGCTGTTGCTGATGAGTCTGCTGGTGGCCAGTTTGTGAAACCTGGAAACTCGCTCGCTTGTTCACTATCCTGCCACTCGTAGTAGCATGATACTGTATTTGTATATAACCTGGACCTGACATAGACGACGATGTTGTACCTGAGCTCATTAGTCTCTTGGCTGAGGTTCCTCCTTCGTGTCTCGTAGCTCCGTGACTGGGTCTAGGATTGCCACCACTGCTGCGGGTATTATTGCTCTGGCGGTGCGAGTTGTGACCGAAGCTGCTCGCGTTCTGCTTCATCGAGGCTGAGCATGGTGCTGACGCTTTCTTCCGGCTCAGAAACTTGGGCTTAGGTGAGACTAGCGAGCGGCTCTCCATCGTGGACCGGAACGAAAACGTCGGCGCCGCCGCAGTTCCAGCTGGTAGCACACGGCAGTCCGATAGGTACGGCGCACTGGAGCTGCGCTGTTCTCTACCACTCTGCGTCTGCTTTGGGTAGCGCGTTTGCATCTGAACTCGGCTCTGAGCCGCTGGAGCCTGAACGATCTTGCGAGACGTAGTAGTTCGCTGGAGCGTTGGTGTCGCTGTAGCTTTTGCTCCAGTAGTAGTAGTAGCGAATGAAATCCTGGAGCTGGCTGAGCCGCTAGCACCTTCCTTCGTTATGGACTTGCGGAGCCCAAACTGTCGAAAGATGCTGTCCTTGTGCTCCAGCAAATCTACGCCCTGGGCGTAGAGGCGAGAGAAGGCAGGCGTTGGTACAGGAGAAGGAGGGGGATTCAATGCGTTCATCTTGGAGTTGTGGAAACTGTCCTCGGCATTTCGAAACTTAAACTGTTCAATGCAATCGGAAGAGCGACGAAGCGACGATGACTGGGGAGGCGCTGAGCATACGCAAGACCTTGAGTCGACTGCAGATGCACTTAACTCGGCTTCCATTTGGATCGAAAGTGTCGCGGACCACTCGCTCTGATGAGGGTTTATTGCATTGACAGCCTGCCTCAGTGATTCATTCTCGACGGCTTGAGTCAGCTAGCGAAGGACTGAGCTGAGCTGGAGAGCTCGTTGCGAAAGGAGAGAGCTGATATAGTTTGGACATGCGTTAAGAATACAATTCGACGCCAGCTGGTGCGAAAGTATTATTAATAACATCGAGCATGGACTTCGCCACTCGCTCGCTGCCCCACCTACTCGCTGGTCGATTGGTCTAGGGACCATCATCTCAAACTCTAGGTCTATATGACGTACTGGTATGCGTCAGGAAATTATGCACATCGAATCGCTGCTAATAGAGGAGGACCTAAAGTGGCCTGTATTTGCAACTATTTGTTTAGCTGAAAATGAGTGGAGGGAAGATGGCGGCTACCCGAACTTGGTGCCTCATTATATCAGTACATTCATAAAATGTATTGATTTAATGTAGAATAATCACTACATGCACTGATAGCGGAGTGGGCACAGTGAAATCCAGTGTTACTACATATGAAATTAACAACCAGTACAGTGCGCGCCAAAAAGTTAGGAACAGGGTAAAAAAATCCGAAAACGGTCGATTTTTTCTTCAAAAATGTGTTTGCGAGCGTGAGTTTTTGAGAGATGATAGAACGCATTGCGTTATGTTTGGTGATGTAGTTTGAGCTTGAAGCAAGCAAGTGGTCGCCGAGGACGG
>JALBZD010000871.1:0-14771 GCA_038050675.1 Globisporangium cylindrosporum
TTCAAGTTTGCATTTATCCTTTGTATGTCTATTCAAAACACATATAAACATGACAGGTTATGAGGCCGCTTGCAGTGCCAATTTTTTTAAAATCATGGATGCGGACGGACTTTTGCGCAGCACTGTAGACGCTTGATAGTTTTTTTCCGCCTACCATCTTTGTGTGCGCGCGACATGCGCAATGAGAGAGCGATGGCCATCCCGACGACTCAAACGGCGCCAGGGCAGTGTTTGCGCCATTCAATTTGTGCTGCAGACACTGCCACAAGATCCTTCTCGTGATGTCCGTACAGCTCTGTCCCCCTCTCAAAACCGATACTTGCCCTTTTCTCAAAAACTAAAATGCCGCCAAACAAACCGAAAACGCTCTCCTGAATCGTTTTTGAATTAGAGCGTTTCCACAACGTTTCAGTCTCGAACCAAAAAATGGCAAAGCTTCCGCAATTTTTTGGGTGTCCTCACAGCTTTGGCCAGCACTGTACAAAAATGGTGTTATCGAAAAATGTTTTTTGGTGATGATTGGGCTTTATATCTAGTCTTTGAATCGAGCTTTGCTTTCAGAAAATTATTTTTTGGGTGCACGTTTGCAAAAGTATGGGTGCGCCTATAGTTTTTAGCAGCACTGCAGGTGATGATGCAGTCGTCTTTGCAGACCGAATAGTCGGTCGGGAACACGGCCGGGTACGCCGTGGTGCACGCGCGGCAGTCGTCGGTGCGGAACGTGTGGACCTCGTTGATCCAGATCTCGCAAGGGCCCTGCAGGCACAGACATATTCACAAACACATAGATAGACAGACACGTAAGACTTCCGTATAGAATACCCTGGAGCTTCGCGTGGGGCTTTTCGCATCGGACGTACATGGTGCATGTCGACGATGCCCATCTTCTCGTCGTTCTGGTACTTGAGCTCTGTCATGGCGCTCACGTCCACGGGCGGCACGTTGATGCGCGTGTTGGCGCAGTTTGGCATGAACGCGTCGGCAAAATCCTTGAGTGCTTTGTAGGTCATCTGGTTCTTGAAGTGCTCCGTGAACTGCGCCACCTTCTTCTCGGGCGACAAGTTCCACTTCTTGCCGATTCAGAGCGGCACGCCGGCGTCCTTGGCTTCCAGCAGGAAGTCGTAGTTCGTGTAGTTCTCCGAGCGGATGAACTGTGCCTTAGGCGACGAGATGTACCCGTGGGCGTCCACAGTCGTGGTGCCGCTGCTGAGGAATGTGACGGCGCAGCTCAATGCGAGGGTGGTCTGTTGTCAGGAAAGGACCACCATCTTAAAGCGTGAGGTATGATACTTGTGACGAACTGCTCGGATGGTGGTAGATTGCAAAGTGGAGGAGGCGAGGAGGTGGCTTGATATCGGCCGAGGAACTGGCTCAGAGGCTTTGACAGAGAGCTTGGTGGAAGGATTTCTGTCCATCGAGCCAAATCATATCATTACCTCCGGCACGCCAGCTGCTCCTACGAGATCCCCTCCCTAACGGGAATCGGTAGTGATTTCGCAGATCTCTTTCGGTGATTTTTGCGTCTGAGAGCTCTTAGCGTCCACAAATTTTGCTTTTTGCTGGACGGCAAATCATCCACGAAATCAGGTTGGTGATGCGTCGATGGGCACTTTTGAGGGTCCCACAGCGGGACGAATTCAGGTTTGAGGGTTGTGTACTGGATGTACTAGCATGCAATGAATAGATAGGCGCTGCCATGGGGCGATTATGACTTGCAATTCAAGGTGGTGGGAAAAAAAATCAGAGATTCGTTATGCGTTGGCGTCCAAGCTGATGAACTAGGGCTCCAGAGCTCTAGAACTTGGCAGAGGACGGGCTATTCCATTCATTCTGTAGTGGTGTGAACGTTTTTTTCTGAGTGTATACGCTATCATGTCCATGAAATTCAAGTTGGAACCGCTCGTTTGTAAATGGGTCGCGTGCAAACGCAGAGCGCTTGTGGGATTGCGACCGTCAAGGGCTCTGGATACAGATTGCAATGATGCGCGCAATGATTTTCTTTGTTGTTGTGTGGTCTCTGTCTGTGGATAGAGGCGATTTCACCACTTAGGGGCACATGCTTGTGCCATCATCATGCACACATTCGTTCCGGCCAAACCTATCACCTCTCATCTGAAAGAAAGTTCAAGTTTCACGGCGCTTATATTGTAGTAGTCCTGATATAAAGTCCTGCAAGGTGGGGAGGGAGGGTTCTTGCTGAACCAGAGCAATATTGCACTCACTGCGTACTACAGTACAATGATTGCATGTATGTGGTGAATTGGCATGCGGGTATGTTGCTCGCTCCTTTGCGATCACTGTGGGCCAGGCATTACAGGACCAAGCAGCAGAATGGAGCTCGCGTGACGCACTGGGCTAGCCATCGTCGCCACCTCTGAGCCAGTGCCAACCGATACACTCTGCGTTTGCGCCACCCGTTGCTGACGTTGCTGCACCTGCTGCTACCACTGCACGTAGTCGTACTCGATGTTGCCGAGAATGATGATGAGCTCATTTGGGCTCCATCTCGTGTAGATGCGGTACACCAGGCGCACGCACCAGATGAACACTGTGATCATCCTGCTGAACAGGAACGGCATCATGTATAACTTGACGGGATACCCAAACCAGATCTGGTCGAGTAGCAACCAATTCTGAGGTCTGTGGCGATCCCAGAACAGCATTTCGCACGAAAAATAGAGCTGCATGGTCATCCATGTGGCCAGCACGGGGACTGCAAACTTGACCCGGGTCTCGAGGCGCTCTTTGAACAACGGCGGGATCGTGTCGAGCGTCAGCACCCAGTGGGTCCAGAGGAGATTCGCAAGTAAACCGCAACAATGTGTCTATTTCTATGCAAGCACGTCGCACAAATACGTGCGTGGCGATTTGCTGCACGTAGAGAAATACAAAGTCGAACAACGTGCAGAGCTTGTGAAGAAGCTGGCGCTGCGAGCAGCTCACGAATGGAACCACAAACGCGGTTGTAATGATTAGGCCAAGCGCTAAGCCCCAGTTCAAGGTGTCTGGGTACTTCCAACTTCCCGGATAGATTGCAAACATGGAGAGCGCAGCCCAGGACGCCTCCGCTATACAGAAGCTGCAGTTGTCGCCATGTAAGTGACATGCTGGTGATCGTGAGTCGCGGGATCAGCGAGTTCGATGGATCACACGTCTGGGGGGTCGTGAACGAGCCGCATCTGGAGTAGACTGGACGAAGGCTGAGAGGGAGCTTCCGAGTGTCTAATAGACGAACTAGACTCTGAGGTTGTCGAAGGACCACGCTGACGCTCAAGAGCAATTCGGTACCGACACCCAATCGACTGTGCCCACGTGGACTCGAGACGCTGCCTTTGTTTCTTCAGGATCTTGCGCTTGCAGTACACCAGACGGATCATGAGCGTGACGGTCGTGCCCATGGCGTTGACGATAATATCCTTGGACGTAAGCGAGTGAGCCGCGCCTGTGAGGAAATCCTGGTAGTGGGTGTGGTCGATCGCGTCGATCAAGACGCCTACTATCATTGCAACCAGGTAGCAGATCGCGATGAGTACAGCAAAGACCACGCTGCCGCTGTCTCGAAAATACGTCTCGATGAGCAACAGATTGGTGAACCCGAACCAGCACAACGGCAGGATCACGGCGCGCACATCTTACAAGTAGAACCCAAAGTAGACTAGCCAGACGCTCGCCGTGAGCACGAGAAACCCGAACTCAAAGTTGCGAATGAGAATCACGACGAAGTCGTACCGGAACCCCAGCTGCACTAGAAGCACCACAGGGAGTTGGAGGATCGACGAGATGGGTGCGAGCACTCGGCTGATGTCTGCGGAGCTGAAGTTCGCAGCGATGTGAAGCAGATACCCACCGATGAAAGTCGGCATCAGCAAGGGGCGAATGCGCGTGATTGAACGCTCGAGCCTGGAGTTCAGTGAGCACGAGATGCTTGATCGTCATCGTCGGGTTAAATGCCGGGAGCGTCTCGGTCGCGACGAACTTGTAGGCAACCTGTGGGAGCTGGGTAGTTGTCTCTGGAGCTGAACCTGGAGCTGGGTCTGGGTGAATCATGATCTTGTGACACTCTTGAAAGCTGAGTTTCAGGAATAGCAACCCGCTGAATCACGATAAGTTCATGTGGTAGCTAGCCGTCCATTTCGCAAAGCAAGCGAGCCGCCCTTTCTTCTTCTCTATTACTGCGCAGATAACTCGCTGATAAAATTTGTGGCGTCGGCGTCCAAGTACACACTCATTCACACACACACACACCTCTACTTTGCTCGTGAGAGAGAGAGGGAGAGCGTCACTATCAATCAACTTACAGCTGGTTCATTCGTGGTGATCCTGGGACTTGAGTATTCTTAGCAGCCAGGGTGTCACAGACCAAGGAAACCAATGTATAGTATTTCCCCATTTGGATGCCACTAGGAATGCGCCCTTCATCGCACCTATGTAGCGCCGAAGAGGTTCTCTGAGCAAAACGAGGCACCAGGTACTTTCGATAATCAAATGAAGGAAGCGCATTGTTGCATCTATCACTTGATGTTGCTATTGTTGCTAGGGTCTGCAGCCGAAGCGACTGCAAGGCCACCACCAGCAGCAGCCACAGCCCCAGGAAGTACGCTTTGGTTGCTTGATCTCTTCTGCGCGCGCTGAGCATCGATGCGTCCCTGCACGATCGCTGTGAAGTCCATCATGTAGGCGGCGACGACCTCCAGGTCCACCATCGCCTTCAGCCCGTGCTGGATCACGTCGGCTTCCGAAATGTTGTTCGCGTTGGCGCTAGCCGACAGCGTAGAATCAGGCTCATTGGTTGTAGTAGCTGCGTTTGACGAAGTTGCCTCCGCAGCCGCAGCTGCCGCGTTGTTGCTACCTTCCATGTGCTTGAGGATCTGGCCGTGGATACCGCTCGTACACCTCTGCAGCAGGTTCCCAATCGCCATGACAATCTGTCCCAACGCCAGGGTCTTCTGGGTTGTCATGCGCATACTCGCGTCGGCTTCATGCTGGAGACGGGTCGTCTGGAGCTCCTCAGTCTCTAGCTCTCGTTGCAACGAAGCGATCCTGTTGTTGAAATTGAGGATCTCGTTCGCACGCTCTTTCTGGAAACTCGCAAACCCGAGGCGCTTAATCTCGTTCTCTTCTTCGTGGAGCACTTGATTCTGTCGCAAGTCACGGTTCGTCTCTTTCAGAGTGTGGTATCGGTTCACGAGGTCCGCGACCTCCGGGTAGTCTTCCGGGACGGTCTCCTGTACCACCTCCAGGTACCGCGTGTACTTCATGTTCTTCTTCACTTCGTTCCCGAGCTTCTCGCTCTCGACCATGAGCTGCTCCAGGTGCTCCTTGAGCCTCGCGACCTCCTGCTCTTTCGTCAACCGCTGCTTGATCTCATCATTCGCGCGCTTCACGGCACGATTGCGCTTAGACTCGTTCTCCTAGTATTTGTAGGTAAACCACAAGAGCATTTGAGACCTCGCCGTAGGGAATTTTAAGTGTGTAGATAGCCGAATCGCACAGCAAACCTGGAGGAACTTGTTGAACTTGATCAACGACTCTTGCAGCTCGAGATCTTTCTTCCGAAGCCCTTCCTCTCGGCGATGGAACGCGTCCTGTGGGTATGAACGTGGCGTGGGAACACTCTTGGATTAAACAACTACTAGAGCGGTCAATCCCACTCGCATGATCAGTCGGACGTACCTCTCGGCGTGCAAACTCTTCTTTTTGGGCATCGAGCGCCTCTTGGACCTCAAACATTTGTCTGCGCTTTTCCAGCAGGCGGGTCGCGGGAGAAACGTGGTCCAGCGTCAGCGTCTGCGGCATTTTCGACGTTCTATCGAATGCATAAGCATCGAGCAGAATGCTCTGTCAGTGAGGATTCAACACGCGTCAAGCGAATGGTTGATGTGCAGAAAGAGAAAGTCGTACCTGTTCATGATCATCGCCGCACCAGCGCTGCTCAGTGCACTACTTCGAGACTCCATTTTGTTCTGGTGGCAGCGATTGAGAGCTCTGGGGCTCTTCTGCCTTGCTGAACGCGTCGCTCTTGATGTGTGACGCTTGTTGCTGATAGTGTCCTGAGGTAGCTTCCGGTCTGGGATTGACGCACATAACCTATTCTTGACAAGCGAGAGAAAGAGAGAAAGAGAGAGAGAGCTAGCTGGCTATCTTTACCTTTTCTTCACAAAACACCACCGCCATATCAACAAACCTCGTAGAACTTGAGCTTCGACCTGTTTTCTCACAGATTACCAACTTACTTCACACAAACGGAGTAGCTCTTTGATCTCCTTGGACACTCGTGGTATTCATCAATTGGTAGTTTCCTCACTTCTTCGGTCCAAAACCCAGAGCCTCAAGCGTGGTTTTCTTCTTTGTGATCTTCTTCTCTGTATTCGCTGGCGATGAAGTTGCTTCTGCTGCGAAAAAGGGTGACGTTGCAGGCTTCTTCGCGCTTGTACCACCGCTACCACTCGCCGCAGGTTTCTTCTTCGTCGCTCGACTTTCCACTGCGGACCGCAGGCGCTTGCTCTGGATCTTTGCATAGCGCACTTCGTCATTGTATGTCGTGAAGAATTGGTCGATCCGCGTCTGCACCCCTCGTCCGGCGCTCGCAGCTTTCTGCAGCAACGGCAACAGCACACCGTCTGCTTTCTGCTGGTCCCAGCCAAACGTCCCCCTTGTATACTCTCGCAACGCCGCCAAATCCGGAAGATCCCACGAGAAACGCGCGTCCGAGCGATCCACATGTGGCTGTTTGTATGCTTTCACCACCTGGGCGTTCGGGAACTCGTCGCCTAGCTCCCACTTGCGACGCGCACTCGCGTGAGAGTACTGGAATCGCTCGCGCACATCCATTTCCGAAAGCTCTGTTTCGCTTTTCTTGGCTTTCTTATCCGCAACCCGCTGCGCCTCCTCTGCCAGATCGAAAGACTGCACCCACTGCTTAAAATCCTGGAGACCATTGATCCCAGGGTATGCATTCACGACCTCCGTGGCGTTCACAATGCCAATGCCTCGGATACCGTCTGTGTAATCACTTCCCAACAGCAGCGCCAGCGAGATCATCTCTTCCTGGGAGAACCCTAGCTCCTGCTCGATGTCTTCCGCAAAGAACGCTTCGACGAATTTCTGGTTGTGAAAAATGTTCTTGTACACTTTTCTGCCGCCAAACGGAAAAATGTCGCTATCGTCCGTGATAATCCCGTCCACGAGTCCGAGTTGCTCAAGTGCTGCACACTGTGCTTCCGCCTCCATCGGGCATACGAGGAACGGCACGCCAAACAACCGCAGCAGCTCCATCACCTCCTCCACCATGTCGTCATTGAATCCTTCCACGTCCCGCATCTGGCGGTTACGAAGCTTTTTCAGCTCCGTTTGCTCGGATTCAATCGCTGCGACGTCGACGATTTCTTCACGAAGTATCTGGGTGTGTGTGAGGGGCAAAGATTGCGCTGGAGCAGGAGAGGAGTACTGCAGGTACCTAGATACACGAGGTTTGTCAAGATCTTCCGCCATGGAGTTCGCGATCGCCATCTGCAGCTGTTGATCTTCGTCCACGACGACTCCAACATCCAGTGATCCGCCAAGTTTCCCCTCCTCATCCACGTCGATCACAACAGCCTCCTTGTGTGCTCGAGTCATCAATTCCTCTGATTTGGTTTCTTCAGCTTCTTCTCCGTCTTTGGTCTCTTCCTCCTCCTTGTCTTCTGGAACATCTATCGCTTCTTCGAATGACGCGCCAGATCCAC
This sequence comes from Globisporangium cylindrosporum, assembly GCA_038050675.1. Taxonomy (NCBI): domain Eukaryota; phylum Oomycota; class Peronosporomycetes; order Pythiales; family Pythiaceae; genus Globisporangium; species Globisporangium cylindrosporum. The sequence continues at coordinate 7,725 of JALBZD010000871.1, forward strand.
GACGCGGGCTTGATTTCCCTGTGATTGGGTGCTCATTTTCAACAAATTGCTTATGCTGCAGCGAGTGAGCTGCAAGCGCTCGACGGACAGCTCCAGCGGCCCATTGTCTGTGTTTATACGATAGAGTTACAGAAAACAGAGTTAACACAAACATTAAGTAAATCCATGGATACATCAGATAAGCATGTAGCAGCACACTCACGTGAGGTTGGACGCTGTCGCAAGCGCAGATTTAAGCGCTTCGCCTCGCAGTTCCTCCAAATCTTCCTCAGCTTTCGCATCTTCCAGCTCATTTTTCAACGACAGGTACATCTCGTCGTTGTCGTCTACATCTTCTTCGCCTTCGCTTTCATCGGTATCTTTGAGACTTGCTGCTGCGCTCAACAGGAAGCCGTCCTCGCTCTTGGACTCGCCAACAGTTGTAAGTGTTGGCTCAGGGGTGCTGATCTTTTGCTCTATATTCTCAACTTCTTCCCATTCAACATCGTTTTCGTCTTCGTCATCCTCACCAGTAACGATGGTATCAGCAGGCTCCAAAGTGCTTTTAGAAATCGCTGTTAGCACTTTGCCAACGGGTACGTCTCGCGGTTTCTCCTCGATGACTGGAGCTGTACTTGCACTGCTGCCCAACACGTCTTCCCAATCTAAAGCATATAAGCACATAATCAATCGTATTGAGGTCAGCACAGTCAAGTTTCATCCAATATATACACTGCCGTACTCACCGACTTCGCCTTCATCTTCAGTAGCATTGCCATTGGGTACTGCATCCTCATCAGCTTGTACTGGGGATACACCTTGCGCTGGCTTGACTTCCTTATGTGTCTCGAACATCGACGCAGGAAAAAGCTCTAGAAACTTGTCATCCGCAGCCTCCACGTCGTCCGTTTTGAATGAAATGGTGATGTTCTTTTCCGTTTTGAGAGCGTTTGCTTCACTCTTCTCCGTCTTCTCACCACCATCGCCAACATCACCATTAGCTGTCTGGTCTTCAATCTTGAGGCGCTTTCTCCGCGCTCGCTCAATCGCAAGGGTCGGCTCAGATCTCACCTGCGTCTCGTTCTTCGCGACCCACGCCACCGCCGCTTCTTGAACCGCCCACTTTCGCGTCTGCTGGCGCTCGGCCTGTTTCGCAAACTCCTTCACTGACGCGACCGAGAAATCAGTATCTGTAAGTGTCCGTTTCCCGATCTCTTCACCATTTTCATCCCGGTAGCGCCTCTTTTTGAATTGATGGAGGAGCGGGAAACTGTTCTCGTTAGTACCATGGTGGTCTCTACCTGTAGCCCCAGTAGCACTCGCAAACATCACTGAGCGCCTGACCTCATCCTCAAACTGCTCAATCTCATTCACCACGCTCAGCTCGTCTTTCTCTAAGTCTCCGTCTTCCGAATCAGATCTCGCTTTCTCTTTATCGTCACTATCGTCGTCTTCTTCTTCGCCAAATCGGTTCTCCGACGCTTTCTTGTACACAAAGAACCTGTCGCTGCGGGACGCGATGCGCTTGCCAGGTCCAAATTTCGCACTCTGTGGGGAATTCGCCAACGCTTCGGTCTGCTTCTCTCGGTTCTGCTTCTTCGCCGCTTCAATGCGCTTGTGGAGCGCCGTTGTCGCGAGGAAAGACGAAATCTGCGTGTGCGAGTACGCTTCAGGCTTCCCGGCGAGCGGGATGAACTTGTTGCGCACTTCCTGGCGGCGGTCGCTCAGGATCCGGTTGATCATGTCCTTCTGGAGGTGTGCGGGGAGCGCAAACACTGCCTGCAGGTCGATCTTCGAGATGCGAGAGGTGTCGAGCACAATGTCGTCGATCGTCAGGTCGTCGCCGTCATCATGATCATCACCATTCTCATCGACATTCTCGTATCCACCACCTGATACCTGTTTCTGTTCTTCTTCCTGCGCTATCGAGCTCAAGAGAATAACTCTTTGAATCTTTTCGTCCTTGGCTTCATCATCATCTTCCTCTGCACTGCTGTTGGTGTCAATCTCAATCGCAGAAGCCGCGCCACCTTGGACTGTAGTAGTAGCGGTACCAGTGCTGTTTGTTCCCTTTTCACCACCATTACCATATTCACTGTCTTTTTGTTTGGCTGGCGCTTTCTGCTCTGGGAGTACAAAGTTCAGGTCCACTGCAGGCGCCGCTTTCTCACCATTACGCTTCAACTAAGACACAGAACACACAAACACACACCCGTTAATTTTCCAATACAAACGATGCCATTACCACGCTGGGTACCCACCTGTTCGCGCTGCAGCTTGAGCCTGTTGATCAAGATCCGCTGCGCGGTCTGCTTGAGGTTGGCGGCCTGGTGCTCCTGGTGCCGTCGTCTGCGCGCCGTGGTCCTCTTCTTGATCTCGGGCGTCGCGCCGTCAAAGACAAACACGGGCTTGATGCCGAAAAACAGCAGCTTGGCCACGCGATGGAACATGCCGATGAGGTGCGCGTTCTTGATCATGTTGCCTTCATCGTCGCGCATGGCCTTGACGAACTGCGTGAGCCAGATGCTCGCGTCCACCGCCAGCACCTTGTTTGAGAGCGACTCGATCTCGATCTGTCGCCCCACGGGCGCCAGCAGCACCCAGAGATTCTGCACGCCCATGCCGAGATAGAAAGCGAATCTGACACGTTAGCTGTGTAGTGTGATGATGCAGAGGCGAGTGGAGGAATGTACACAGAGACACGGGTTGATTCACTTCGCTTCAACTGTTTGCTCATGCGCGCGCGAATCTTCATTTCGCTTCTGTTGTGGCGCGACTGCAAGAAAGAGAGTAGTACAGTGATACCCTTATTTTTGCATAGTTTTGCTCGATGCAATTAATGAGAATTTGGCAATTTGATCTGCTTTTTAGCCAATAGATTGCGGTTAAACTAGATGATTTTAGCTAATAGAAATGTGGAAGTGTGTAGCCATGTTCAAACTTGTGACAGTTGGCTGGCGACCGGCATTGAGTGGTCAGTTCCACTAGGAAGCCGAACCGAACCGGAGCGTATATTGGACGTTTCGAGTTGTGAACAGCCGCCACGGAATGCTTTGCTTAGTGGTTAGCATCCGCTGCTGGGAAAGCGTGCTTAACTCACAGCATTCTGGACAGACGATCGTCAAAACTTTTGCGCAGAGTGGACAAGTTCAGCACACCATGCGAGATACCAGATTGCGAGTGTGGCGTTGAGTAGCTGTCAGTCCTTGCCGCGTCGATCCTCCTCCTTTCCAGACCTGCGCTGAGGCTTGCGAATCATGGCACCACTGCGCGTCAAGATTGGCGATACTATCGAGTTTGGTCCAGTTGCTGATGATGGCAATGAGACGCCTGCGACAATGACAGTGGGGCGCGTCATGGATGTTCATCCCAGCGAGCCAGAGCTCTGCACCATGCAGATCTCTCCATACGAACCCCTGCGAGCCGTCAACCTGCGTCATCACGTTTGCAAGGTAGGAGGAGTGTATGAGGAGCGTACCCGTTCGAGTCATAATCTGGCGAGCCTAACAATTGACTAATTGCGCTACATATTTGCTTTACCAGGTTCTGTATGCAGTGGGTGACATCGCGGTGCTGACGCCTGAGATGGCGGGTTGGGAGATCGAAATCGCAAACGACGCACAGCAAATCGAGTCTGCGGTCGTCAAGCGAGTGGATTTAGACATCAACTGTGCGCTCGTGGCGTTCGAAAGCGGCAAGAAGGAGTGGCTCGACTTGGCGCTCGCATCGTTCAAAGTGCTAGTGCAGAGCTCTGAGTTGAAAAGCGACCAAGAAGAGACGAGTGGATATCGAGAGGAAGAACGCCGCAATACCTCACGAAGCCCAGCACTCCATAGCTTGGTAGTCAACCCTCAGCAAGACCACGGAACCGAGGAGCTCATTTCGGCGGGAGATCTCAATATTCAACACATCGATAAGGCAGATCACAACGCTCAGATCGAGCAGTATGTGATCCCACTTCTCAGCGTGCCTGCGCGTACAGTCGCCATCAGCTTTAGCTCGTCAGATGACCTCGAGCCAGCGCAGTACCCAAGCAAGCCACCTCCCGAGTCCGACGCAACCAGCTTTGACTGGTACTCTGAGGGCGGCCACGTCGAGATCTGTGATCACCTGGGAAAATTCATCGAAGGCGCGATCCTCTGCTCAAAAACCAACTCGTATGTACAGCTGTACAACGAGACGCACCAGTTCTTCGAGATTTCCATGGCGATGCAGTCGTTCAAGGTCGTGATTCACGGACTGCTGGGTCTCAAGTGGATCCCTATGGGACAAACAGTCGAGGTCTATTCAGCGATAACGGGCGGGTTCCACCAGGGGATCGTGATTAAAGCGGCAGAAGTGAGCAAATTGACCCCCATTCGATTCGCAAACAGCGGCGCCGTCGAGTGGCTCGACCTGTCGACACAGACCTTCAAGCTCGTCTTTCTCAGCGAACCCGACCAGGTTTTCGGCGCTACTGACGACGATCTTCACTCTGAAGTACTATCGTCTCAAACGCACAAGCTCCATGGTCATCATCACCACCACGATCATCACCACCGCCACCGAGCGGATGCGGCTGCACTGGCGCTTCCGTCTCTCAAAGTTGGACAGCGCATTGAGATTTTTGAAGCTACGTCCAAGCAATTCGCGAAGTTCAAAGTGGCGAGTGTGAGTGAATCGATTCCTCACGAGTACGTCTTTGAGCCGCATTCGCATACCTCATTCTCGAGCTCCTCTGAGTCTGTGATCCGAAACCTGGCAAATCTGCGGTGTCGGATCCCTCTTCATCCTCAAATGTGGGAAGAATATCGTGAGATTCTCCCAGGTCACCGTGTTGATGTCTTCGATAAAGCTGATAAGACGGTCGCGAATGCCAAGATCGTGGAAGTCGGCTCGACTGAGAACCAGCATTTGATTCTCGTTCGATATAAAGACGGGAAGAAGAGCTGGATCCGTTTGCAGAATATCAGAGCGAGACTTCGGCTGCAAGGGGAACCGCTGACTGTCCAAAGTACACAAGGCAGTCGCCACACCAGCGTCGCGGAAGAAGCGAGTTCCAATGTGATCATCAACGATGGAGAATCGGCTCCAATCGACACCAATTCCACAAACACGTGGGAGCGAGCAGCATCTCCAAATGGAAGTGACCAACATCACCATTATCAGCAGCAGCTAGTGCCTCTGAACAATCCTCGCCTCTCTCGAAACCGCAGCGATCTGGCGAACCTCTCACCACAGGCTGACGATATCGCCGCGCAATCTCAGCCCACACACTACGCATCAACGAATGACATTCTCACAGCTGACAGATCGATTGAAATCGATTCAGTGGCGACGACACAGGAAATCCCTTCGATAGTTCAGTCGCTTGACTTCAGCAGTCTGAGAAAACTCAGATCCGCAGTAGAAACCGAAGAGGCAGTGTACTCCGTGACCCCGAAGCTCAGCGCAAATGCCTCCAGTCATTCATCACGAAGCTCCGCGCGGTCTAGGAAGTCCGACTCGCCGATTAATGACCGACCACCCTTCACTTTGGGTGATGTATGGAGAAAAGAGGTCGATTCAGCGCTGAACCAGACTGAGTACGTGCACAATGCCTCTGGTACCAGGCAAAGCCAGATCCCTGAGTGGCTCGAGCGCTCGGACTCGTCAACAGGCAAGCTCTTCGTCGTACACACACCTACGAACACACTCTACTCTGTTCCAAGCAATAGCAGCAGTGACAGCAGTGCCAGCCAAAGCAACTCATGTTCTACTCCAGGGTCTTTTTCATCACCTGGGGATTCCAGCTGTCAAGTGGTTGTCCCCATTGGTCCGCTCGAAGCTGTTCGTGTTTATAACATGCTGGACAAATGAAATTGATATCTACCCGCCAACCATCCGATATGTGTTGACTCGATTCAATTGATGTGGACAACACACGTGTTCGTAAAGTACCATTATGGTGCTCGATAAATGTTTGTTAAAATTATCATTGAGGTGGACCACGTACTGTCCGCGACAATGGTCTGTGAACAAGGTCGATTTTTCACCAATCGGAATCAATCTTTCGTCTTTTTTTAGATAAAGACAGAATTGTAGCCAATAAAGGGATTAATACGTTACCGAAGCAACGAAGAAAAAACACAGCCATCGCAATAGACAAATATTATTTTTGGGAGGGCGACACAAATCGTGAACATAAATTACCCATGCGGGAAGATTAACCTACACCACTCATTTTCACTTCTCCCGCAATGGGGACCAGTTTTTTTTAAATGGTTTTCTGTCATTCTACAACTAGCCATACAACGTACAACTTGAGGTTAATGCTCAAAGGCTCGAAATTCACGGCGAAAGAGCGCAACACCATTTTGGCCCTTCGGTTTGCTGGTTTGACCGTGAGAGGCATCGCAGAGGCCACCAAGCGGTCCGTCGGTGTGTGTAGCAAGGTGCTATCTGCACAGTTCAAGCCCAAGAAGTCAAGTCGCCGCGGGACCAAGCCGAAAACCAGTGAACGTGACAGGCATCAGATCATCGGATTGGTGTCTGCTGGCGATCTCAGCGCCGTAAAGGCGAAAGCGAAGCTCAAGCTGGCGTGCAGTATTTGTACTGTCCGGCGCGCGCTCAAGTCCGTCGATTGGCTGTCGTACAAGAAGAGCCCAGCAGAACCAGCGATAATGAAGAGACACAAGGTAGCAAGAGTGGCATGGGCAAGTGAGACGGCGCTGTGGGACGATGTCGACTAGCTTTATGTCGTCTTCTCAGACGAGGAAAAGTAGAATCCCGACGACACCGGCGGCATGCGGTACCAGTGGACGGATACGTGGCGCTCCATCCAACCCAACGTCCGTCAGCACTCAGGTGGTGGCTCGATCATGATGTGGGCGGGATTCTCCGGCGTCACCAAGACGGAGTTGAAGTTTTTGGCGGGCAGGGTGAACTCCGCAAAGTACATCTCTACGCTGCAATCGCATTTGCAACCAGTGGTTGACCCAGAGACGCAAGTTTTCCAGCAGGACAACGCGCCATACCACACCTCCCGTGAAACGAAGGAGTGGCTTACCAGTCGCAATACCACGTTTATGCCGTGGCCAGCTTATGTCC
>JALBZD010000872.1:0-14752 GCA_038050675.1 Globisporangium cylindrosporum
TCCGCTGCACCGCGTGCTGCCCTCGCTTTCGTTCATGCTGCACCGCCAGAGCCTCTCGCAGCATGTGAGTCAGCCAGAAAGCGCAGCACAAGACAATTCAACATCGTCACCAGTAAATCAGCGGTAGCAGTCTCCGTATTATTAGCAACGGGGAATAAGAATCGAGGAAGTCGAGCCTTTGCAGTGTGTAGTCAGTCTCCACGAAAGACGCCACCCAGAAAGTTAAATCGAGGGCACAAACAAGCCCAAGTAATGCAAGAACGTAGTGTATTTGTGAGGAGGTGTCGTGCGAGAGTCACAGCATCAGCAAGACCGAGATAAATTAGACACAAGAGATCAGCGATAACAGCAACGAATTATAATCCTATTCCCAAACATATAATAATTTAGCAGGAATTTTTTATAATAATGAGGAATACATTGTAGAGTCAGCAAATCCATCTATTCATCTGACTTCGCTGAACAATATTGGGAGCTGATTTGGGGAGTTTGAAGATAACCTCAGCACTGCGGTGGCGCTTCATGCGGTGCGCAATTTACATTTTTGGATCCGCCGCGGCTCTTTGCTGCAAGGAACAAGAAATAAGAAGACGCATCGTTAGTTAACGTAGCTCTTCAACTTTCGGCGACATGCAGCACATTGCACACACTCGCGAGCCAAAAAAGACAAAGAACTCCAAACCCATTCTACGGTATCCAACCACGAGCCAAGTGTCCTTTCTTATGCTCTTCATCCACCCAAATTGCATCAACGACACAAAATGAGACAACGTTATGTGGCCCCAGGACGATGACTCGCCTTCTTGTCGCGTCGTGACGGCATCTGAAAGTGTCAATCAGCCAAATCAGTCAGCATAGCATAGAGAGCGTGTGTGACAAGGCAACAACGCGAGCAATTTTGCTCCGGTTTCCAGGAATTTTAGAACGTTTTTTTGCTTGTTATGCTCCATTTTTGCCACTCCAAGGTTCAAAAATAGGATGTTTGTTTGATGCGCTGCATTCAGAGAACTTCAACGCTAGCCTCTTCTTTCGTTTACAATCGTCGACGCAATCAGCAAGCAATATTTTGACGTTTGAAGAGTTTGGAGAAGGTTGCGTGGACCTCGTCAAACCGAGTTCACGAAACCGGGAAGCTTGCACAAGCAGCGATCTGCTTCCTAATGTTCACTTGCGTGCGACTTGAAATGAGGAATTAGGCGCAGGTACCTCTGTGTGTGTGTAATTGGCTCAAGAGTTTCAAGGTGCAAATGTGTAGGCTGTAGGAACGAAGAGACGCAAGAAGAAGAACGAGAAGATTATCACTCTCCTTCCGCATTTGATTCGTTTACTGAAGGGCCTCGCTGAAACCTGGTACATAACTTAAATTTGATATCATCATAAGAAGGGTTTAAGGTTTTTGGTCCTGAATTTTCAAGCGAAGAGTTAGCGTCCTCATATATATCGTCATTGACACCAGTCTGATGTAATGTCGAGCAGCCAAATGCGATGGTGAAGCAAAGAGGGAGTACTCGGAGGATCTGCTGCTGTGTAGCAATGTGTCTCAGTGCGAAGCTTGCAGCGTTGTACTCACCCGGACATATTTTCTGTTCAGAGGAAAGCTGAAGAATTCTGCGCTACGCGGTAGGCATCCGTTTCAAATCGCAACAAATCGCCTCTTTGCTTTCTGAGGAGTGAAGCTCTGGAGCTCTGGCGGTTGGTTCGATACGCAAGCAAGAGCGGGATCATCAGCGCCACTTTTGCTATTAGGGATACATACCTCCCTCTCGGACGAAAAATCTAGCGGCAGTGCGATGTCCAGCACATGACGTGACAGGACAGGGCGTATGTAACGTAGATGGCACGCAAGTTGCATCCCGATAAGGATGCGAGAGCTTTCGCATCTTGTTACTGGTGGCGCAGCCTGCATTAACCTGCTTGTCTCTTGACGGAGTACTTGTTGATTATAAACTCTGCTCACCGAGGTCCATGCTTTTTCATGTACCTGCGCAGAATGCCACCGGCACTATTCTACATGTAGCACATGGCAGGCTGCCTAAGTTGCACCATGTCCTTCCCTATGTTCAGAACATACAAACACACTACCCAGTAACAGCCTCTTGGAGGTCTGGTGGCGATGCTGGATCTGCGACTCTTTCTTCTTATATTGAAGCCCTTCGTGGTTGTCTTCATTACTCACTGGACCAGCAGCTACTGTACAAACACCAGTACAGTAGTAGCAGCTTCCCAGAGCTACAGGTCGACATGCCAGTTCTTCTTCTTATAGTAGGACGATTAGTCGAGTCCCTTCTATCGCAAATGGTCCACCGCTTGCATCCTGTTGTCACTGGCAAGCAGCCAGAGCTCTCTATGTCTGGCTGTCTCCCTGACGTTTCTTCAAATTGACAGGTGCACGTTGCCCAGAGAGTCTAGTGCTGATTTCGAAATGATGCCTTGTTGCAAGGATTCAGCGCTGAGCATCCATCTCAGAACCCGAGAGCCCAAGAGTGAGCGCCTGTAGCCAAGCGTTTGAGTCGATGGAGTCGTATGGAAGCATTGGACTACAGTACAGCAAACGATTTACCACGCCCCAAGCAGCGAGCGGAGCAAAAGCCTCAGGACTCTCTTCTGTTTCTGACCGCGTGTGCGCAGTGGCACTCGCGAAGTCTCTTGGCGTGGGAAGCCCAAGTCTTCACCGACTACTGTGTAGACTCACTGACCGCTACTGTGGTGCCATATCTCATGCAGCTTGGGGCGCTGTGCGGTCGCGCCTTTCATACACACAGTACTGTACACAGTGGCGAGCAGCCACTTGCTTGTCCAAACTGACGACGCTCACGCCATTGCACCCTCAAGGTCGCTCTATTGTGTGAGCACTGATGTAGACAGGGACCCGAAACTTTATTCGCTGTAGCATACTGATAGACTAGGTGAAAGGGGAGGCTGGAGCACGATGCGCAGTAGCGTTTGGTTACGTATTACCATTATGGTATTATAATGCACCACCCTACAGCATTTGTATACCTCCTGCCAATGACGACGGCGAGTTGCTTCTTGTTGAACTGGGAGAATATTGCTTCAGCCTCACAGTTGGCGGTGACGATGTTGAATTGTCTTGTGCTGCGCTTTCTGACTGACTCACATGCTGCGAGAGGCTCTGGCGGTGCAGCATGAACGAAAGCGAGGGCAGCACGCGGTGCAGCGGACGCACCACGGCCGCGTGCTTGTTACCTGTGAGAGCCATCGGACGAGACGCGTGATGATGGTGGTGGTGGCGGTGCAGTTGCTGCTGTTGTTGTTGAGGCAGACGGGAGCTTTGCTGGTCGCCAAAATGAGTCTGACACTGCTGTTGATGGTGGTGCTGGTACTCTAGCTCAAAGCGCCTTTGGTGTTGCTGGTAGGCTCCGCTCTCGTTGTCGTTGTCGCCCAGGTCCACTGTCGAGGCCATGACTCGGCGCACGCTCGCGTACTGATGTTGTTGATGATGACGATGAGTGCAGTTCCTTGATGCTGAGTGATCTACTTCTCGCTTTTCTCGACCTTCTTCTTGCACCTGGCTCGTCGACGACGGCGCGTATCTGAAAGACGAGACGGAGACCCGTGTGGAGACCGCAGAAAGGGTTGGGGGCAACAAAGGCGCGTCCGCGCCCATGCCGTCATCGTCAACATCTTCACTTTCGTGCGTGTAGCTGACCTGGACGATCTCGACGTCCTCGGTCTTCGTCTCGGCCGCGTTGGCGTCGTCACACTTGTCCCCGTTTCCATCGTCTCTTTCTTTGTCTTCTTGCATCACCGTATCGGGACTTCCCAAGCCGCCCTGTCTTCTTCGTGATTGGTCGCCATCGTCAACCAGAGGCACGAGATTGAGGATACCGCTCTCGGCCTTCATCTTCGCCTCAAACGCGGGCGTCGGCGCGTTGCCCGTGCGCCGGTAGGCCTCCAGCTCGAGCTGCAGCTTGTAGAGCTGGTCGGCGTACGACCGCTTCTGCTCGCCGTCAAAGTAGTGCACCTGCTTCTCCATGCTCGCGATGCTCTTGTGTAACCCGCAGATGCGGCGGAACGGCCAGTTCTTTATACCGTTCTTGCGACAGATCTTCTTGAGCAGTGTGGTGCACACACCGAAGCGCAGCGCGGCTTCTTGGAGCGGCCGCTCGAAGTGCGGCTGCAGCAGCGGGAACGTGATGTTGCGTGAGGCGTTGGTAATCACGCGGCCCTGGGACGGCAGCAGCGCGCTTGGTGGCTGAGCTTGCTGGGACGGTGGCGGAGACGGCGCTCGACGATTTCGCGTTGCTGATGTTGCCTCTGTAGTTGAATCTCCGGCAGGTGCATAGTTGCTGGACTGGCTGTGCGTTCTCGGGATCATCGACACTCGCATCAGCGGCGGAGGGGACAGGCTGCTGCTTCGGCGGCGTCTGGAATCCGATTCTGTTGAACCTGTTGAAATTGGCGTCGTGATATTCCTATTCGACGAAGTTGCTTGTTGAATAATGGGAAACACCTTCGTCTCTTCTTCTCCCTGTTCCTGCTGGTGCTGAGCTGGTGGAGAATGATGATGGAACCACGATCTCCTTGTCGAATCAGATCTGTGGTAGTCGCCGTACTGCTGCTGCTGCTGCTGCTGCTGCTGCTGCTGATCACTGTGAAGATGCTGCGAGTGCGATTGGAAGTGCGTCTGAGATGACGGATGAGGAGAACGCCGTCTCGTTTGCGTTGCTGGAGCCAAGAGAGCAGGGTCTTCTCGTTGGTCTCGAGCAGAGAGCTGGTGGTGCTGATTGGTGCTGTTGGTGTTCACACCATCACGTCCATCAGACATTGTGATATGGACACTGGTGTTGTCATAATAACGCGCGCCTGCCGAATTATACACTCCCGCACCACCAAAATCTGGAATTCCCCCCATTTCACCAATTTCGCCAATTTCACCTTCCATGGCTTCGTCGCTCGCCTTGCGCTTGCCCGTGAAGCTGCGTCGCAGTCCGAGAGAAAGGTGTTGGGATTGTTGCTGGTGGTCGTACTCGAAACTGTCGTAGCTGTTGGACCGGTTAATTCCAATTAATTGCTGCTGAGACGGCAGAGAATGACGGCTCTGGTAGTCTGGCTGATGATACGTGTTCGGGGTATGTCGCTGGTGCTCTTCTTGCTGATGGAGTCCTTGTGCATCGCTCTCCTGGCCACGCCGCCGATGATAAACTTGCTGCGGCTGAATATGGACGCTCGACTGCTCATGATGATTTGGGTTTGCTATTTGTTGCTGTACTCCTCCTGTCCAGTAGGCACCGGCAGACGATCCAGAGCGATGGACACTTTGGTGATAACGCCGCTGATGCGGATTAAAAACTTCTTCTTGAGCTTCTCGAAGCGGAGACGCTCGCGTGCGCGTGCTTTGGTATTGTTCTTCTTGTTCTTGTTGATCTTGATGTTCTTGATCCTGGTAGTCATGGCCGTAGTGGTGGCTGTAGGCATCACGCTGCTGTCGTTCTGCTGTTTGCACGAAATGGCTGCTTTGCTGGTCGCCGTCGTCATCACCGCCACCGCCGTCGAGACGCAGATCTCTGATACGAGCCGCACTGACATTTGGCTCAATTGGACGCGACGGACTGCCGGCGCTCTCTCCTACCCCGCGCGCGTACCTGCCAACCATCTTTCTTTTGCAACTCTGGGAGGGAACGCACGCTTCCGATTGCAAGTGACAAACTAACTCAACTCAACTCAACTCGCCTTCACGTGCACTATCGACAAACGAATGTGGGGTGAGGGGCGCACGGGCTGGGAAACCTCAAGAGCGCTGAGGTAGGTACGCAAGTGAGTGGTCGGGGTGTTGTCGGTTGTCGTTTGTGGAGGCGAGCGACGCTCTCCTGTTAGCTGCTCACGCTTGCTTGTTTGTTTGTTCGCTTGTTGTTTGCTGGTGCTTGCTAGTTGATGATTTACAGGCAGGCAGACTCACGTGCGTGCGCAAGTGTTGCTTGGACACGCTTGCTTATTTGGGTCTGTTGCTGTCGAGTGGTTGTTGTTGTTGTCGCTGGCAGCCACAAGGGCTTTCTCCTCTGCTGTTACTGCACTCCCACTGCCGACGTGTGGCGCACACCTTCCCGCTCCACCAAACGCACCAACGCTACTCCCTACAGTCCACGCCGCTCGTTCTCGCGAGAAGCTGCCACTTTTGGCAGCGACGAAGCGACGATCCGGTTGCTGGCGGAGATCCCCCTTCTCCTGGTGCTCTCTTTTGGGGGTCGACGGCTACTCACAGGCGCTTACTCAGTGCTCAGTGTTCGCTGCTCGCTGCTCGTTCGCTGTCTGTCTAGCGGGTGATCTGCGCGAATACGACTGTGACTGCGTGTTGAGCCGGTTGCGCTTCTCGCTTTGGTTGCTTTTTGGAAAATTTGGCTGCTGACGACGGAGGGACCAACCGCAATGGGGACAAGCCAATCAGCCAGCCCGTCAGACACGTCGCGCCACGCCACGCGTCTCTGGCTGTCTATTGTCTACGGTGGAGCGGAGTGGAGTAGAGCTCTTGGATTGGCCTGCTGCTCCAAGCGAACGGGCGGGCGATCGGCTGGGGCTGCGAATCGGATCGGAATGGGAGGAGCAGTCCAAAGGCTGTGGTGGCCGAGCGAGGTCTCTCTGATACGGAAGCCTCGCGGCGGCGAGCCAAACAAAGACGAGCTGCCGCCGTGCCTGCAGGTGTGTCGCGCATCCCCCTGAGGCCAATGAGGTCCACCCTGGTACCTCCTCGACATTGCGCGGGCCTTTTTGTGTCCAGTTCGTGCGCGCGCTCTCTCTCTCTCATCTATCCAGGGTCTTGCGGATTTGATTTGATTTGTTTTGGGACTTTGGGACCAATCGATGCAGGCGAGAGGCGACTCGTTGGCTCACTGCTGGGACGCAATCACACTCCAACTCATACCACAATCAGCGCGTGCGTCCGTGTGCTGCCAGGTGGTCTGTAGCATTCAGTTTCTCGAGCAACAGCAGTCTGACAGTCATCAAGGCTCCATAGCCAGATGCTGGGGGGGGGCTCCCTGAAGCCCAAAATGCGAGTCTCAATTAATCGTTTGCTTATTTGTGTGTATTTTATATTTTTATTTTAAAAATGAAAAAATGTGAAAGACCCTGAACGAAGAGGGAAAATCCTCAGCAACGCTCGCGCAATTGCCATCCTGATGACTGCTTCTGTGATATGCAGGTGCGCTTGGGGAATGATGCGGACTTGTTATATGAGGCAGGTTGCATGCTCAGATATCTTATGAGGAGAGATAGTTGGGGAGTTTTCGCAAGGGTACATCCAAAGACTCACAAAACATATTAAGCTGGTCATTTCTAAATAATCATCATAATCTATTATTTATCAAAAAATTATAATGATAAAGTATTGAATCATTTACCTGGTTCGTTAGAACGAGCAAATTCCACAAAATATTGATCCAAATGATTTTTCCTGTTGCAGAAATGAATGAACATGATGTTCGGCTTCGCTCAGATACACGTACACAGAGTCATGCCTTCACCTGGAAGCGCTTTCTTCACGTTGTGAATGATGCGAAAATCGATTGCAGAGACTCGAACTCGCTGGCGCACTCTCGTGTCCGTCCTGACTCCTGATCGACGGACGGATCTGTCCTGTGATCCTTGAACTGGTTTCGATGGATGTGTATATTGGCTGTAGCATCTCTTGCTCACTCTCTTGTCTTTGCGTCTGGGCTCTGTCCGCTGTACTGCATTTTTGTGCGAGTGTGTACTGTAGGCTCGAAGAGGTACACAGTCAGTCTTACGTGCGCTTCAATTCATTTCATCATCAAAATTCAGATGCATACCTGCCCCCTCATAAGTGAGGAAGTGGAGGAATCTTCTCCCTCTTTCTTCCTCCTCCACTTGCTGTAATATGAAATGAGTTCCTCTTTGTTTGCTGTGGTCGGACCTTGTTGCTTCCTGTAGAGTGGTTAGTAATACAATACTGCTGTTGGTAACGATCTGTTCCAAAAGTCTCACATTGCTCCACAGATAGAAAAAGGGTCGCTTGTCTATCGGACGTAAATTGCTGATTGACGAATTGATTGAGCACACAAATGAGTTTGCAGTCCTCTGATACGACTTAAAAATCTATTCTGCATGGCAACAACTCAATCTTCCGCACTCCTAATTCTGCAAGGATGTGTGTCGGGACTCAGCACGTGATTGCCCTCTGTACGCAAAGTGCATAGGGAAATCAGAGACATCCAGGAAAACAGAAGAATCGAGAGCCCAGAGCTGCTTGTTTACATCCAGGTGGCCTCGCTGCTCGGTGTTGAGTGCCAGTAATCAACTGTAGAGAGGAGAAAATTTAGCACGCGCAGCGCTTTGGCGATTTGGGATTTCCTGTTGTGTTTCATTCTGTTTACTGGGCGTATACGTAATCACCCAAATCGGAATCGCTGGGGAGCAAAGTCCTCCCTGTTTGCATGTCAAGTGATTTTTTGTCAGTTGATTTCCCACTCTTTGATTCTGTTTGTGCCTTTTGTCCGCCGACTCGCGGGTACATAACCTGCAATGTGGGTCTAAAATCCGTAGTTACAGATGGTCAAATGTGCCACTAGCAGCCGCAGATGAACAGATGAGCGCCAAAGCCACATGTTCAATAAGCAGCAAGAGCAACACGGTCAGTGATCCCCAGCCGGTATCAGAATCACATTCAGGATAACTCCCAAAATATGGGGAAAAACAAGGATATAGTATTGCGTGTTTTACCTGGTAAATATTTGACGAGAGTAGGGCTAATTGTCCAGAGTTTACCTATTCCTCGGTGTGGCTTTCCCGAGCCCGCACACACATCCACAATGTGACGCATCCTCTGGCGCACGACTGTCGGGAACGCCACCGTCTGAGCAACCAACTGAGTACCCGAGTGAGCAGCACGACTGCAGCTCCTCCATGCTATCGCTGGACCAGCGGATGTGCTGTCCATCGACAAAACTCCCTCAGAACTTTTTGCACAGTGGTGTGATTGCTTATCTACATCATGTTTGTTTGGTGTGTAAGAGTTATAATGGCAAATAATAGTGTTGTGAAAATAAAATATCGATTTTTGAGCATTTTGAACACGAGGTCGATTACTATGACAAAGCGAAGATCACATCGGCAATCCCAGTTTATATAATGTTTGCTCAAAATTTGACATTCTAAAATCACACAGAAAAATCGAACGTGGTCCAAAAAATTTGCGTGGTCGAGACCTCGAGGAACCCTCTTCCTGGAGGTCCACACGAACCAAAGTGTCATCGTCACTCCCATCGCCTTCTTAACACTACTCAAGTTTGCTTTTGAGTTTCTGAGTGGGAAGAGGTCTTTTTAGAAAAGGGGCACAGCTGCACTATCCCGTCTTGACAAATAGGTACCGAGTTGTAGCCGCGCGAAACGTGTGGTCTGACCTCAAGAGATCTCAGAAACGCCCCGCAACCGCAGATCACGTCGGGAGATTTGAAGTTTGGCTTTCGCTTGAGACGAAAGGCACACGGCCAAAACGCAAACATGATGGTTGCTATCCATCACAGATTTCTGGATGTGATGTGGCGGTCCGCACAGAAACTCATCTCTCTGAGACACCGGCGGAGCACGAACACGAGCAGGATCCCTTTAGGAAAGCGCACGGCAGCTGAGGAAGGTGAGCGCGGGAGATCACACAGCAAAAGCAGACCCAATCCTTTATCAAGTGGTAATGAGGCGCACGATCTGTGGCGGTGAATGCGTACAGCAGGCGGTGATTCGTGCGTTTGCGCACTCGCCTCGGATCGTTTTGACACTTGTGCCAATCCATTTGAGGCACATTGTCCACACAGCCAGAAAAGGCACATCCATAAGCAATCACATCATCTCCGATGTATTTGGCTGTAATTGTATCAAAATAAAGAGGCTCAAAAGTACACAATAAAACTCTGACTTCTGAAAAGTGGCAGATCGTTTTTTCTGTGCATAATGGTTTCAAAAATAGTATTTAGTTGATACAGTGAGCAGCTCCTAAAATGATATACACTTCATCCTTAGATTATAGGTCACAGGAAATCCGAGCATCTTCGTCAGTCAGGGCCACATTCTGCAGTACACAGAAGGCATTCAGAGAAAAATTGCGCGGTAAGGATCGGTTCGCAGCCAATCGTCTCTTTGTCTTTGATTTCTTGGATGTGAAGCACTGGTGGTGGCAGCACCAACAAACGCGGGATCGTCATTGTCCCACCCCCATGCTTTGTTTTTATACTAAATAAGCCCTTGTTATCCACTCATACATGTATGGAAATTCAACACAGGACACCCACACAAATATGCTAGAAGACGTGCTTGCGAGGCGTCCAAGTACTGTACTACATGTACTTTGGTGCTTTCTAGTAACAGCATCACCGGACTAAAAGGGTGTTTCAATGGTTATTCTGCGGATCGAGCTCCATGCTGCCAGTGCAGTTGCAATGTGCGATGCACCGAGGGGACGGGTGCTGGTGTGAATCTTGCGCTAGTAATGGCCGCTTCGAGGTCCAGCACAGTCAAGTTGGATACTCGAGCGTACACGCAGCGCACCTTCGTGTCTCTACATTTTTATATTGGTTACTTTCATTCTTCCAGTTGTCGATTGTTGCGACGAGGGCCATTGCGCTTCAAACCCTTGCCCGTTACTCACAAACAACAAGCAACAAGCGTACGAGATTTAGCATTTCGGCTCTTTCCTGTCGGTGAACGCTTCTCTTTACTATTAGTGGTCCACTTAGTTGCTAGTGCAGTAGCTACTATCAGCAGCCAGGCCTTCGCTGTTTCAGTTTCAGTTGACAAGGCTGGCAGACAAACTCGAAGTCTTCTAATTTTCGAATGATGTCATGGTCTGAGATTCAGATCAGCAGTATCGAAGAGCTGCAGTCCAGTTCACATTTATCATTTGCTGGATAAGATGGAGCATCATTGTAGTGAGCGAGAGTCACAGTATTAGCACTGTGCATGTACCTTGAGCGGACGCCGCAAGTGATTCACTCGCCCTCACCAAGCAACAAGCTGAGGCTTCTCTCTCTTCTTTCCAATCACGTGTGCACAGTGGCACTTTGTGACGCTTCGTGAACTGGAGATGATCTACGGATCCACTAAAATATCGATTGCGGTCCACTTGCTCAAGGCATTACATCTTTTCTCAGCAGGATTCCTAACGGTGAAACCCAGTAGCGCTGCGTGAGCACATGCGAGTTGTGTGCAGTGGAGGGATTATGTGGTTGCGCTTCTCATGCATACTGTATGCATTTGATGATCGAGCGCCTATCCAAAGTAACAACGACCACCACCAGTGCTACCTCCAAAATAGAGTAGACGATTGCATTACGACAGTGCGACTCGGGAGTCTTATCGATCCTCCATTGAGCTGGCTTGAGGGACGCAAGAAGGAGCGTAATGCGTCTTACTCGTGTATGTGTGTGTGTGTGTGGTTCTTTTGGGATCACACTGTCCAGTCGTGGAGTATCGCTTCAGGTTGTCGTGGGGCGTCTCTTTGAGAGACTGGTTGGATGTCACCGCAGTTGACGTTGAGCTTGAGGCTCAGCTTGCGTGGTGAGGATTTTCTGATTTTCTGTCTGGAAAGCTGATCGACTGACTTCAACTGCTCTGCTGATTTGGATTTCTGCTCTAGGACGTCTTTCACTGTCCCATTCGGCAACAGGCTTCCCGGCACGGTTATGTTGTCAGAGTGTTCTTCTCTTTGGGATTTGAAGTGGTTCGCTGACCTGTGGCGTCAGTCGAGGATAACCGATGGCTCAGCAACGTGAGTCTCAGCTTCCCGGTATTATGTTACATTGTACTCCTCATACAAACGGGTGTGAGATGAATTTATGAGATGTGGCTGGGCTCCAAGGTGCTGCTTCATGGGATTGCGTGAAGCGTGCCAAGCTTTTAATCTCGTCCCATCTGTGTGATTGCTTTGAGGGAGGCGCAAGGGCAAAATAAAAGAAAGACAGCAACCCGAAAGCAATTGTGCTGCTCGCGCTTTCCGAGTGGTTACCGCAATCTCAAGATGCTGCTGGACGACCACATAAAAGAATGCTTACGGCCCTTCTTCTTTGGCAACCAACCTTTTGGTGAAGATCACCCCGATTAAACTTTGATTGTCTGACCTGCCGCCCCTGCCTCAGCTCTATCCAGTGCTAAAATGCTGCGATATATATTACCAGTTTTCACGATTGACGGAAGCAGCTACAGTATTTTCCTTTTGCACTGCCTGTTTCCTCTTCGCGTCAATCTCAGCCTACCCTATTCTAACTCATTCCCCTCTCCTCCTCATAACTTCTTACACACGAGCCTTAGGGCCACATGGACAGCGACCCACCGCCCGAGCCGTCAAAGCCCGTCACGAAGAACGGCGGCGTCATGAGTCCGTCGTCGCGCCGCAGCCGTTCAACGAGCAGCTGGCACTGGTCCTTCGCCTCCGTGACGCTCGCGAGCGAGTCGAAGCACGCGTAGAGGCGGTACTCGTCTGTGCACGTGCCAATGAAAAGTCCGCTTTCGCTGCGCGCGAACGCCAGGCGCGACGCGATGCTGTCGTGGAGACCGGATAGGCGCTTCCCGAGCGGCTGGCCTTTGGCTCCAGCTCCCTTCTGCTGTTGTCGAGATGTGGTTCCAGTGCCAGTAGCACCACTCGGGTACATGACGTGATGCAGCTTGGCGTATTGGTTGAGCAGCTGCATGCTGGTGTCGTGGTCTCCGTCGTCGAACGGAAAGTCGAGCTCGGGCGTCACGCACTCGCCTGTGAGCTCGTTCTTGTAGATGAAATGCGTGAGCAGCGGTAGGTCGCCGTGTGGTTTCCAGGATCCGCCGTGACACTGCACCGAGTTGTGGATCGTCTCGAGTGCACCGACACTCAGTAGCTTCTGCGCCATGAACTCCTTCTTGGCGTGGAACGCGTGGAACTGCTCAGGTGACTGCTGGCTGCTGAGCAGCAGCAAACAGATGTCCGCTGTGAGGAATACCACGTACGCGTACAAGAACCCGCTGTGATAATACAGATAGTGTGAGCGTTAGAGTACATGGCTTGGCTTGGGCTTAGACGAACTCAACTGTTCTGTGTACCTGGCGTTGAAGCTTGGGAGGCAAATGGGCGTCCAGGTCTCCGACTTGGCAAGGGACGGCGTATGGTACACAAAGTTGACCAGCAATAGCAGGTCTACAACAGTACATAGTTGGTTAGTACACAACACACATCTCTCTATATGAGCTGCTGGCAACCCAAATAGATACACCTTGCAGCATTGATAGATAGATAGATAAATAAATAGACTCTGTACCGTCAATAAGGATGCTGAACTGCTTCTTGTTGGGCTGGGACACCGCAACGATCTTGTTGCGCGCCAAGAGCACCCCGCAGATCATCGCCGACGCCGCGCTCGCGGCCGCGTCACCGCCAGACGCTGACGACGAAGAAGAAGACGACGCTGCAGCAGCCGATGGCGATGGCTCGTATTCGAGCGTCCTTGTGATCGCGACCCGCTGGCCCGGCGGGAGCCGCACAAACGGCACGCCGAGGTCTTGGAAGCGCAGCGTCGGCTCGGTCGCCCAGCGGTCGCAAAGCGCGGTCATCACGCGCTCCGTACCATTTAAGAGGTCTCGCAGGTCGTAACCTGGCTGGCGCCGCAGCACATCCAGTCCGCGCTCTGTGAGCACAAATAGGATCTGCGAGTGGAGCAGCTGGATGAGTCGCTGCAGGCACTCGATCGGGATGTCAGGCACTGTGTCCACATCGTCGTCACCACAACTGGTGCTAGTATTGGTGCTTTGTGCTTCTGTGTGTGACGCGCGCAATATGATGGCGAACGTAAGGTTCTCGCGCGTCTGGAAGAAGCACCGGCAGCCGGCCGTCTGCACCTGCTGGAGCTCTTCGTGCTGCATGCAGGAGACGAACGAGTGCAGCCCCTGCAGCGAGCTCACGAACGAGCTCTTCTGCGTACTCACGCTGCTTGAGGCGCTGGTGGTGGCGTCATACGGGCATCCGCTGCGCCGCTCGTAGCAGAAGATCGGCTTGCCGGACGCGCTGCAGATCACCACTTCCACGTCCATTCTATCTATCTTATTGGCTGCGCTTTTTTGGGGTTGGTTTGGATCTGCAGCTTTTTGAAAAAGAGTTCTAAGTAATCTTTACATAAACTACACATATATTAGTCGAAAATGCAAAAATAAGCACATTTTGCGGATTTGGTGTCTTGACTTGATTTCATTATATAAGTCGACTTCTCTTTATAAAGTTACGAGTTGATAGCCCCACCAGGTCATTCTGTGAATGCTCGAATAGGAATGTCCCAATAGTGAAATTGTCGAAGGCCCAGGCGAGTTCATGGAGATCTGGCACGAGTCCCGGAAGTCCCTCTGGCCGAGCTGGATGCGCTCGGCGTCAGAAAGCGTGGCACATCTCACCAGCTACGCCGTCGACGAACGTCAGCAACTTGTCGTGCTTGTGCAAGAACACCTCGAAGGTCCGTTTATCCGGGTGTTAGTTGTTACATAGAAGGCAAGTAGAAAGCAGCAATGGATTGAGTTGGATTACAGCACGTATGTGGGAGATGCTTGCCAATAGTAAAACTGGAGGTACGGATCTGGTCACTCTCCAACTTGCGGCCTTCCGCAAACGACTCTTCGCAGAACTTCGATCCAAGCCCTTGAGAGTGGGCCACCAGCGGATCGAGGACCTCGCGCACCCAAGGCGCGGGGATCAAGCGCGACGAACGAAGACCGGACACTCACTGCGTGCATGGCAAGCACCATGAGCTGCGCCGCAGCAGCACCAGCCGCACCA
>JALBZD010000873.1:0-14729 GCA_038050675.1 Globisporangium cylindrosporum
TGTTGTTGGTGTTGGTGTTGATGTTGTTGATGGTGTTGGTGTTGTTGTTGTTGTTGGTGTTGTTGTTGTTGTTGTTGTTGTTGTTGGTGTTCACCACGTTGTTGGTGTTCATGTTGTTGGTGTTGACGTTGTTGGTGTTGACGTTGTTCATGTTGTTGGTGTTCACGTTGTTGGTGTTTTGGTTGTTCACATTGTTGGTGTTGGCGTTGTTCACGTTGTTGGTTGTGAGACTGCTTGGGAAGAATCCGGTGGTGCTCGGCGCGCTCACGAGGCCATTGCCGCCACCCGTGCTCGATGGGGTGTTGATACCGTCCACGCCGGCGATGGCCGCGTAGGGCGAGAAGCCGAGCGTGTTCTTCTCCGCCTGCATGATGGACTTGCGGAACGGACTCACATTCGCGCCACCGCCGCCGCCGCCGAGGAGCCCGAAGGTCATTTCTTCGGCGCGGATGCCTAGCGGCTGGATGGAGGCAAGCGCGATGGCAGCAGCGATGTAGAGCACGCAGGACTTGGAGGCGAACATGATGATGATTAGTTGGTGGTTGATGGTGGTAGGGACTTGGTCGGTGTGAGGACGCTGGTGGATTGAGGAATGAGTTGTGGTGTGAGGCTGCGGCTGTCGCTGCCGATGGCACGATCGCCTCCCCAGTTTGCTGATCAGGAAGAACAGCAGTCTGTCTGTCTGTCTGTCCCTCGCTCAACAGCTTGGATTCTTATTCCCACGACGAAGGGAGCTTTTCAAGTTTGTCTAGATGTTTGATATCGGATACGGCTCTCTGAGCGGCCTTTGTTGTGGACTGCGAAGCGATCACCAAGGGGTGAGAGATCACCAGAGCCTTTACACGCACCCTTTTTGAAAAAAGTGGGTTTCTGGTAGCAGAAGGATCCACGTGTAGCCATCTGGGTCACAAAGAGCTCTTCCTCCACGAAATGGGTACCAGATCTTTTCCCGCTAGCCTCAAAAGAAGACGCAAAAGCATGCACCTCGACCTTCTTGTTCGCAGACCACGAGAGGCGCTCCAGCTGGTCATAGACAAGCCTCAGGGTCTCTTTGAAGCTGTGTTTTTACAGACATCTCGACTTTCCTGCGAGCTCTGAATGCTTCCCACCGGTGACCGTTAAGAAACCCTCGCCTCGCCGAGTGACAAATCGCAGAGTACACGCAGTAGCTATCTTGGCATATCCTCCAGTGAATCGAGGCATAGGTCCTAAAGCTTGAATCTCACCGAGAAGATTGCTTCAACCTGAGCCACTTAAAGCGAAGAAATACAGAAATATAATTGCTTGGCGGTTAGCAGCGCAAGTCAGACCTACTTACATCACGAGGCACTTGTCTTTGCCTCCTGGATTCTGACTCTCTCCTTGCTGCTCCCGTCCGTCGTCCCCATCAAACTCTTCTTCATACCCCACTCCTCGCTCTCCTTCCTCTTCAACTATCGGAATCGGCTTGACTGACAAGGTTGCTGCAGCCACATCGGTCTTCTTCTTCACACTCTCGGCGCCTCCAGCTTTGTCCAGCGCCTGCTTGGTCATTTTGGAGAGCGGGTCTTCGATTTGGCTCTTGTCCTGGTGCACCGCCGTGACGAGCTCGATGGGCACGCCGAGCTTGGTCGCTTCCATCTTGGCCTGCTCGAGCATCACAGCTTTCTTCACGAAGTCGTTCTTGAACGGCACTGCACACCAGCATAAGCACGTACACCACATAGAGAGCTTAGCTACCCATCCATATACAGCAATCACATACAACCGCATGAAGGATTCCGCACCAAATGCATCATCAGCTGCTTCAGCGTCGATATCGGCGGGCTTGTCCCATCGGTCTTCGCCCGTTTCCGTGTTGTGGTAGTACGTCCGACCTTTGCGCGACTGGAGCACCACCCAGCGCTTCCTCCGCGACGGCGCAGTCGCTTCTGTTGCTACTGAAGCTGATTGTGCTCCTGCTGCGCCGCCACTCGCACTGGTGTCACCCTTGGTCTCCTCACTGAACGCGACGAACTCGACCTCGATGGCGTTGCCGCCGTCCAGCACCACGGGATCGTACGCACGGCCGCAGACTGTGCATTTGCCGAGAGCGATCATGTCGTCCTTGGGTACGTTCACCTTGCAGCCGGTGCACTTGATGAAGCGCGCGTTCAGCGTCGCACTCGACGCGCCGTTCACCCCGCGCTCCGCCATCTTCTCGTGTAGCTCTTGCTCAGGCTTTCTCTTTTGGCTTCGGCTTCTGTGAGTGTGTGCAAAACTGGTTTGCGACACCTTCAGACGACATGCACCGCTTGGTGGCTTCTCTTTGCGTTTCTTCAAACGACCTTCGAACAACCTCGCCAGTGCCACCCACGGCTCGTCACGTTCTCACTACAGTACGGTACAGTAGCCATCATTTCCATCTGTCGCACAGTCGGCACTCATATGAGATACTGTACCAGCAGCAGCCAAAAGCTGCAAGCGACAAGAAGAGAGCGAAGAGCTTTTAATTGTGAGGAGACGAAGGAAAGAAAGAGACGCGCGCCTCTGCCCCCAAGCACCACCACCGCCAGCCACAACTGCATCAACTGCATCACAAACCAACAAGACGCGCTAACCACACAAGACACGGCAGCAGCGCAACAACAGCATGATCGGCGGCGCCGTGCGGTACGTTCCTTCTCTCATGCGCTTCAGGTGAATCCGTAAGCAGCAGCTTGCCGATAGGTGGTGGCTGCAGCTTACGCACTGTAGCCGCATTGAAGCATTTTGTGTGTGTGCAGTTGTGTCCTTGTATCAATGTGTATTGTCATCGAGTATTGATCATGCGACGATTGCTCTGCCTTCTCTCTCTCTGCTGTGGATGTACAGATGGGCGACAAATAAAGTGGATGAGAACGTAGTGAGCCCCGTGGCGAGCCGCCTCGTCAACTCGGTCGCGAATCCGTACGTGATGAGCTATTTTCTATGGGAGCGCATTAAAATGATGACCCCGCAGCGCGCGCGCGACCTCACGCGCCTGTTCTCGACCGCCATCGCGAACGCCGTGGGCGTGCTCGGCGCCGAGAAAGGCAAGGCGCTTACGAATACGACCAAGGTACAGTAGGTGCATCGAGCTAATGCATTGTACGGGCCGTGCTGCTTATGGTGACAATATTGACTAGTTTGTCTATTGTGCCACTACTATAGAAACTACAAGACGAGTTCGTGAATGCAGCGGTGTCGCGTCAGGGCCGCGAGGTGATCCTCAACACTGTCGCGACGGCTTCAAAAGTTGCGCAAGCGCTTAACACACCCGAGACGAAAGTCGCGACGACCCAGGTGTTCGAGACACTGCAGAGCTTCATTGACTTTTTTGCGAGCGACAGTGGCCGCAAGGTGATCGCGACTGCGGGCGAGTGTCTGAGCCAGATGTGCGAGGTTGCGGCGTCGCCCGAGTCGTCGATCTTTCTCGCAGAGATCGCGACCAACATCTGCCACGCAATGGACGCTGAGGCGCTGCGTAAGGACGCCAAGCAGGACGCGAAGGACCAGACGCAGCAGCCAGAGAGCGGTTCCGTGGTGATGATGGAGTTGGAAGAGAAACAGGCGCACCACGAGGGCCACTCGCCGCTACCTCCTGTGTCGCCAACATCGTCCGCTGCGGATACGGGCTTTGAGACCGAGTCGAACGCGTCGGAGGCACCTCACTATGCTCAGTATCAAGGTCAGCAGCACCACCACCTCCAGAACCAGAGTCCCAACGCTTTTGCTAACACTACAGCACTGACTTCTCAAGCACGAGTGGGTCAGGCGCAGCGTAAGAAGAATCGCTTTGAGAAGAACGCATCGCGATCCGCTCGCATCGAGAAGGACGTGCTGCTGAAAATGGGCGTCGACCCGGCGATGATTGGTGAGATCCAGCGCGTGCTAGACACGATCGCGGCTGAGGAAGAGACGGCGCTGATGCAACGTGAGGATGTCGCAGGGCTTGTCGGAAGCTCGAGTGACGACGAGATGTACACAGACGACGAAGAAGGAGATGGCGACGGGGAGGTCACAATTACGCACGCGTTTGGGTTGCGATCGTCCTCACCTCCGCCATCTTTGGATCCCGACCGACTGCTGGAAGAGGAGGAGGAGCAGAAAACAGCAGACCCAATGCGAGATCCAAACGAGGTAATTCTCCCAGAGTGGCATGAAGAGCCCCTGCGCCAGGCACTTCGTCGTCGCCATATGCGCGACATGGAGCGCGTGAAGCAGCGCAACACGTACGCTACGCAGGCCCAAGAGATCGCGGCCGTGCTCGCGCAACGCAAGGTCGAGCATGGGGACCTCGCACTCGCAGACGTACTCGCGTGTCGAGCGATCAGCCTGGTGATTACGTACGGCGTGCTGTTCATCCTGCTCATGATGGTGTATAGCGTCACGCGCAAGCTCTTCAGCTACTGAGTCTAGTGTTTTCCGGCACTCCAGGGGCTGCTTGCATTTTCATTCCTTATCTATGGTACAGTCTTTGGGTTGGCAGACAGACAGACAAACTTGCAATACAAGATGAACCCCAAGGTTATCTTGTGTTGAAACACTAGAAAGCTGCAATATTCGAGTAGGCCTAAAATGGAAAGCAACCAAGCTCAGCATGACCGCTCAAGCTCGTCCAGTGGCGTACGAGGGTCAGGGAAACCCAAACGCTTTCTCCGAAGCAATCAAGCACAAACTGGACACGCCTGAAGGCTTTGAGAGTGTGAAGAAGAAAATAGGTGCGACATCGCTGGGGACGCTGTCAGCCACAAACGACCGCAACAATTGAAGAAGAAACTAGAGGAACTAGAGGAGAAGGAGTACTACGAAACAAAAATAAACAAAAGTTGGACGGAATCGATGAACGCGCGCAAGAAGCACTATCGAGGAGAAAACACAGTCTCTCAATGAAAAGGCGGAACTAACTATCGATCCTTTATCTTATTTTTCAAATCCTGTCCTCCAGATTAAAGCGTTAGGTACCAGACTCGATGCCCCTTCGCCTGCATCTACCGTGTGTGAATGCAGTCCACGGCAAGAATGCCTGCGTCCATGAATGAGTGTGGTTGGCGGACAAACGAGCTGGCAGCGGAAAGCAAGTTTCTCGCTTTTTTTCCTCTCGCGACGGTCTACGGAGCATGAGAGGCGACTGGTGCAAGGAAGACAGTGAATGGATAATTGAAAGTCTTCTTTTGAGGCTAGTGGGAAAAGATCTGGTACCCATTTCGTGGAGGAAGAGCTCTTTGTGACCCAGATGGCTACACGTGGATCCTTCTGCCACCAGAAACCCACTTTTTCAAAAAGGGTGCGTGTAAAGGCTCTGGTGATCTCTCACCCCTTGGTGATCGCTTCGCAGTCCACAACAAAGGCCGCTCAGAGAGCCATATCCGATATCAAACATCTAGACAAACTTGAAAAGCTCCCTTTGTCGTGGGAATAAGAATCCAAGCTGTTGAGCGAGGGACAGACAGACAGACTGCTGTTCTTCCTGATCAGCGAACTGGGGAGGCGATCGTGCTATCGGCAGCGACAGCCGCAGCCTCACACCACAACTCATTCCTCAATCCACCAGCGTCCTCACACCGACCAAGTCCCTACCACCATCAACTACCAACTAATCATCATCATGTTTGCCTCCAAGTCCTGCGTGCTCTACATCGCTGCTGCCGTCGCGCTTGCCTCCATCCAGCCGCCAGGCGTCCGCGCCGAAGAAATGACCTTCGGGCTCCTCGGCGGCGGCGGCGGTGGTGGCACGAATGTGAGTCCGTTCCGCAAATCCATCATGCAGGCGGAGAAGAACACGCTCGGCTTCTCGCCCTACGCGGCCATCGCCGGCGTGGACGGTATCAACACCCCATCGAGCACGGGTGGCGGCAATGGCCTCGTGAGCGCGCCGAGCACTACCGGATTCTTCCCAAGCAGTCTCACAACCAGCAACGTCAACACCAACAACGTGAACACCAACAACGCCAACAACGTCAACAACGTGAACACCAACAACATGAACACCAACAACGTGGTGAACACCAACAACAACAATAACGTGGTGAACACCAACACCAACAACGTCAACACGGTCAACAACAGCAACAACGTCAACACCAACACCATGAACAACGTCAACACCAACACGCAGAACACCAACAACGTCAACACGGTCAACAACAGCAACAACGTCAACAACGTCAACACAGTCAGCAACACCAACTCGAACACGAACTCCAACACCAACAACGCCGTGACCAACAACGTCAACACGGTGAACGGAGTCACGACGCAGAGCACCACCAGCAGCACCTCGTCGGGCTCGCCGGACGAGTGTGGTCCTGACATGGCCGGTCGTCGCCTCCGCACGGGCTGCAAGCAGTCGTACACCAAGGCTTAATCGACGCGTGGGATGCTCTCCTTGGGTCTTCCTGTTGTGAGAGGTGTATATTGTCAGTGAACTACTTCTAGGACAGTGCTGGATGCTCTGTTGCCTCCTGTAGTCGTATATGTGTCTCTCGAGTTGCATTTTCGTTACGCGGATCAATCAATGTGCTTTTTTGAGCGAGCTTCCCTGTTCTTCTGCTGCTCCCAGCCCACCGATCTGACTTTGCACACAGCGCTGACCACGTCCAATCCACTGAGAAGTCTGCCGACCGACGAGCTAACGCTAGTTATCTGTGCGAAACCAGCTCGTCAAGTGGTCAAAGTGTTCGTAGTAAGAATGTTGCAGTGCACATGGGAACCTCTCTCTCCCACGAGTGCTTTGCCACTGCATTTCGATTTCAGCTTGCGAAGCCCTGGCTTTGAAGATGCGAAAGACATTTGCGCAGTGTTTCTGTGAATCAGTGGACGAGTGCACTGACCCAAACGAGTGTCCACCCGTGTCAACTGGAATGCTGCGCCTCAACTAGCCAGTGTGAAACGTCCGGAGGACATTGTGTTGTGTCTGCTGTGGAGTCACATCACAACACGACAGCCAGTGTCAGTCCACCCGCTCAGCGAATGGCTTCCTTTATGCGCCTCCTTTACACACTTCCGTAGAGGCACAGCGAGCCAAGCCGCAGAGATACGTCTGCGAGTCCCTTCCCTTCTCAATCACACACTTGTTGCATTTCGATGGATCTGCCAGGCTGTCTGGCTGTTTGTTACGTGGTTGGCTGAGAGAGAGTGAGCCAGTCGTCGTCAGCAATCGCCCAGTACTGTATTAAAAAGACCCCATGTGGCGCTTTAACGAATGATACTTACCCCGACCTCAGGAATGTCCATCGTGTGGCCCAACAGAGGTCGACAGCCGCAAACGAAATGATGATGACCAACCGCACAGACAGGCAGACAGACAGGACAGACTGCTGCCCAATGTCGAGGAGAGCGCTCAAGAGGTTCTTTACCAGGGCGCCACCACAAAGACTCGCACACATGGCAGGGTCCGAATCTCTTCCACTCGTGGCGAATATCCTACGAGGAGACAAAAGGCTTTCAAGCCTGGACCCCACCTTCGACAATCGTGTAGCTATTCCCACCTGAGCTCGTTTCGCAGGAGCTCATTCTCCAATCTCCCAGCTCCTCCACAAGCGCCTCCTCAACAGATCGTCCCAACTCCGCCCCAATCCGACAACCATGCTCTCCAAGTCCTGCATCTTCTACATCGCGGTCAGCGCTGCGGTCATCGCGACCTTCAGCCACGGTGTCCACGCCGAGCAGATGACCTTCGGCATGCTCAGCGGACTCGGTGGTATGGGTGGCTTGAACTCCATGCGCACGGGCATCATGCAGGCTGAGAAGAACACCTTCGGCTTTTCGCCCTACGCCGCCATCGCCGGTGTCCCAGGCATCAACAACCCATCACCAAGCACTACTGGCGGCAACGGCCCAGTGAGCGCTCCAAGCATCCCAAGCATCGGTGGCATCCTCCCCAACTTCATCAACAGCGTACCGAGCACTAACACCAACACGGTCAACACCAACAATGTCAACAACCAGAACACGGCCAGCACCAACAATGTCAACAACCAGAACACGGTCAACACCAACAATGTCAACACCAACAATGTCAACAACAACAATGTCAACAACAACAACGTCAACAACAACAATGTCAACAACAATGTCAACACCAACACGGTTAACACCAACACGATCAACAACTCCAATACCAACAACAACAACGTCAACACCAACACCAATACCAACAACGTCAACACCAACACCAATATCAACAACGTCAACACCAACACCAACAACAACAACAACGTCAACACCAACACCAACACCAACACAAACAACAACGTCAACAACAACTCCAACACAGCGACCAGCACCAACACCAACACCAACACCAACAACGGCGTCACCACGAGCACCACCACCACGAGCACCAACGGTTCACCGCCATCGACTACCACGATCACAAGCGGAAGTGATCCAGTTCCAGCGCCAGAGTGCGGTCCCGACATGGCTGATCGTCGTCTCAGCTCCGGCTGCAACAAGGCACCAGCATCGGCACCAGCTCCTCCTGCTTCCTCCAGCGACCCGACCCAGGCCGCAAGCGACTCCGACAGCGCCTCGAAGAAGAAGAAGAACTACTTGCGTCGCCAGTAGACGATCACCAAAAAGTGGCGATCGAAGCCCTTATCCCATCCTCGCGTAGCGTATATTTGTTAGAATACAGTCAGTGCGAGTCGTCCAAGTGAGTTAGCGACTGTAGCTCCATGTGTGTAAAAGTTGTTTTGTAAGGCGAAAATACAAGCTTCAGTGGCTGCATCAGATGCGGTAGCTGGCTGGAACCTTCAAAACGAACCAGAGCGTTGCTAGGAACGGCCACACGGAGGTCGTCAAGTGGCTCTATGAGTAGTTCCCCGGTAACCTCTCCGGGTACGACATGGATGAAGCGGCTGCCAGTGGACACTTGGAGATTGTCCGATTTCTCCACGAGCACAACATAGTGGCTGAGACTGGCGGCTGTGCGTATGAATCGGCAGTAGACCTCGCAGCGGGTAGTGGCCGCTTGGGGGTTCTACGATCCCTGCATGAACACTATCCAGAGGAAGGCTGCACCGCGGACGCGATGGACGACGCTGCCGCCAACGGACATCTAGAAATTGTCAGATTTCTCCACGAGAACCGACAAGAGGGCTGTACAGCGAACACGATGGACGAAGCGGCAGCAAACGGCCATCTCGAGGTCGTCCAGTTTCTCCACAAGCACTGACAAGAAGGCTGTACGACCAAGGTGATGGACCAAGCAGCGGTACGGGGTCATCTTAAAGCGGTCGAGCTTCTGTTAACTAATCCCCAGGAAGGATGTTCAACCGATGCCATGGATGATGCGGCGAAAAATGGATTTTTGGAAATGGTCCAATGGCTCCATACAAACCGAAGCGAGGGGTGTACAGAAGACGCGATGGATCAAGCAGTGGAGAATGGACACCTCCCTATTGTCCAGTTTCTTCACGAGAGCCGCGGTGAGGACTGTACGATCTACGCAATGGATGCTGCTGCCGAGAACGGACACCTCCAGGTGGTGCAGTACCTGCACGAGCATTGCAGCGAAGGCTGTACGACGGACGCAATGGACGGTGCGGTGCCGAAGCACCTGGATGTGGTCAAATGGCTTCTCGATAACCGAACCGAGGGCTGTACAAGAATGGCCCTGGGAGAGCTGAAACGGCAGGAAACTTGCGGATCCTGGCGTTGCTACTCGATAAGTGTCCCGGGAGGTTTGTTGGGATGATTCCGCTGGACTTGGTGATGACGCTGCATTGGTTCTACGTCAATCATCGCGACAAGTGCGACATAAATGAAATTGTCGAGAACGTGGAGATGTTCGGTCGAGACGACATTCCCCAGTGGATCAGTGACGTGGGGTTCTGCAACGTGCCAAACTACCAAAATTGCGGCAGCAATCAGACGAGTGAGAGAGATTGAGAGCGAAGGAAAGAAGGCTCAAAGTGGAGACTTTTTTTCTCAAGAAAAACGGCACAACGGATTCGGAAGTGAGCACTAGTTGCGTAGACAGTTCAGCAAAACAGTAGATGATGGCACGGCGACATCCCTCCCGTTGAAAATCGCCACCTCGTCTTCAAGGGAGAACAAACGATCCAAATGAGCAATCTGTCTTGTGGTGACCTCAGTCAAGGTAACTTGGTACCTTAGCGAGTTTAATGAGTATGATCACACCACCAGTGTATGTGGAGCAACAATAGCTGACGCTGTTTACTGTCCTCTGTGCAAAAGAATGCCAACACAAGCGTGTCTTTGCCAAACAAGCGATCTGCAAGATGACTATGTACGACGTCGTGTTCCAGACCAGCTTGCTCACAAATGGTACAGCGCTCGTGAATGGTGTACCCTCTTCCCCCAATTCATTCGAAGCTTCTTTTCCTATGATCGTGGATTAAGCACAGCAGGTCAAAGTGAACCTGACGTCGGATTGTTCACTACAGCTTCTTCATGGTCGTCGTTGATCGCTCGAGCTTGGAGATCGCGATTTGCACGTCATATACGGGCGCGAAGCGCTGGTCGAGCTCACGCTGGATGACCGCGGGCGAGTGGCCCATGCGCGTCCAGATGCGCACCTGGCGGAAGTAATCGTCGTAGATCTCGGCCGCGCAGATCGGATAAAAGCGTTCACCCTCGTAGTCGGCAATCTCTTGCAGGTGCGAGAGCCCGAACGGGCTGTTGATCAGCACACAGCAGTGTCTCGGGTCCGCCGTATCGCCCGCACTCAGGGTCGCGTGGACAGCGCTGATGGTCGCGGCTGTCGTCGGGTAGTAGATCAGCCGCGGGAGCTTGTCTTCCTTTGTGGGGGAAGAGGACGCAGCTGAGCCTTTCTCACTCGGAGTACTGCTCGTTACGACAGCAGTGTTGGTCGCCGTTGGTGTCGGAGGAGGGGATTGCGCGTCCTGCTGCTTGCGGAACTCGCTCTCGAGCGGATCCAGCACCGTGTACCCGTTCTTCTCGAGCAGTAGCTGCAGCGGTGCAAAGTTGAGCGGCGTCGCGTCAAGCACGATGGTCTTACGGTCGTCGACGAAGCGCGTGCACCATTTCAGAATCTCCAGCAGCAGTGGCGCCTTGGCGTCGATGAGCACGTCCACTTCTTTCTTGAGCTGGACACGGTCGCGTAGCGTCACGAACGATTTCCCGCCTGTGTCGCACAATTGCAGCGAGTCCCCTAGAAACACGCACAGACTGCGAAATGGACGCTGGATCTTGCGCGACGCCGCTCTCTCGATGAGCCGATACGCCTGTGACGCGTCCTCGAGCGTGATGTCGTTGTTCGGCTTCTGCAGGTCGTGTGCGCGGTCGAGGTTTGTGGCGTCGGCTTCGATGCACAAGATGTTCTTCCCCGTTGTGGTGCGCAGCATGTACGATCCGTCGATCTCTAGCTGGTTCCACGAGTGGCGGTAGCCGTACCCGCCCGCTGTGACCTGCCAGATGCAGGGTACTCGGCCATTGAGCGACCAGAGCGCGACCAGGTACCGATACTTGGCTGGATTTTCGTACACGGGGAGGATGTGTGCACCGTAGCGGGCCATCGACACCTCAGTGACGTCGCTGCCGTCGCCCGCGAGCCGGATGATGCGCTCCTGTACACCCTTCAGCGGCGGTTCCTTGCCTCCGTACACGTTGTCGACGTACGCCAGCGCGGCGCGCATGCTCTCGCGCACGATGCTGAGCAGTTGGGCGACGACCATGAAGCCCGCGACAATCGCGCGCGTCGTGCGCACGCCCATCAGGTGCAGCACGAGCGCCGCATCGTCCACAGAGTCAGATTCAAACACTCGCAATAAATAGCCAGGACTCAGTCCAATCGCTTCCGCGACCAGCTCCGGTGGCCGCGTCTCCCAGATGCAGCTCGCAAAGAAGTTCTCTACCGAGTACTTGTACATGAACAGGATTGATTCATCCCAGGGAACGGCATGATGGAGCAGCAAGTGTGCTTCGTACGTCGTGAGCCCCACCACACCCAGTGAAAAGCCGCCTGCATAATGATAGCGCATGCACGTAGTGCAATTCCCATACAGCAACCAATGAGCCAGCCAAATTATAGGTCTGTGCAGTAAGTACATTACTGAGGCTCGCAGACAATAGAGCTACGCACCGAGAATCGCCAGACGCGTGGGCTGGAAGATGCTCTTGACCGACACGCGCGCGACGCGGGCGACCACCTGCGCCTCACGCGAGAGCCGCTCTTTGCTGCGCGCGCTGGTCGTCAAATGGCCTGGGAACTCGTCCGAGGGCTTCCACATGACGTCTGGCAGGCGCTTGTCGTTGCTCTTGCTGTTGTTCGCGTCCGTGAGCACGGGGTTGGCGAGTATGGGTGACGCGAATAGCGCTTGTCTAGTGATGTTCGTGGAGCTGATGAAGGGCCCGTACGGCCCTTTCCACAGCTTCTGCAGGCGCTGGAGGAGCGCCATGGAGCTCCTGCCGGTGAGAATCTCAATGATGATAGTGGACGCCGTCACGACGCCACACTTCAATTTGAATATGGAGTGTCATCCTCAGTGGCCCACATGGTGTGCTACACGTTGTGCTAGATTGGCATGTAGGACTACCATATTCGTTGTGGAGCTGGACCCCTACAAAAGTTTTGCAAAAGGGATCAGCTCCACGGTGACTGCAGCCAAACTGAGGACGAATGCAATTGGTTAAACATAAACTGACCACAACACGTCGTGCCTGTGCCTGTGTGTGTGTGTGTGTGTGTGTGTGTGTGTGTGGTTTCCAACTCATTTTCGCATCATGCGTGACACACGTAAGATTGTAAAAGAGAAGCTTGCGATAGCAATAGAGGCGACCAACTGCGGCAACATCAAGGCAACAGCTTGCAAGCACTCATGCGCACCAAACCAAATACGGCGATGGATCAAGATGACAGGAGAGCCGCGCGACGCCGTGGACCACAGCCCACGTGCGAGAAACCTCAATAAAGGCCCACCTGTCGCAGAGAAAGCAATAGAAGACAAGATTTATGAGTGGATCATCGACCTCCGCAAGAAGGACATGCTGGTCACAACTCTGCTCATCATCACCAAATCTCTGACTCTCAACGGCGTCTTCCGCGGCGACAGCATCGTGGTTCTGCGGTCCTGGGCATACCCGTTTCTTGCACGCCGGTCTCTGTTGACCCGCCGCGTCACTCATGAAGGCCAGAAGCTGAGCGGTACCTCGAGCCTATCCGCAGAAACTTTGCTGATTGCATCGAAGAGCGCTTTGCCGCTAATGGCGCGCTTTCACGCATCAGTGGGAGCGGCTTCATCAACATGGACAAGACCCCAGTCTTTCCGAGACGGAGCCAAACCAAACAGTCAACAAGAAAGGAGAGAGAACGATCGCGATCCATTGCTCCGGCTCTAACGCCAAGCGAGTGATAATCTGTGTCGCCTGTGCGAGCGACGGAGCCAAGCTGCCTCGGATGTTCGTGTTTAAGTGCAAGCCGGGTGGTAAAATCGAGCAGAACATTCACGAAGAATTGTCAGTCGGAACGTTCGGTTGCTGTGGCGACAAAGGGTGGATGGACGAGAGATCCTGCCGCATTGGTTCGAGAAGATTTGATTGCCCCATGTCGCCTCGATGGACGAATCGCTGTTGTTGCTGGACGAGTTCAAGTGTCACATGCAGAAGACGTTTGTGAACAAGCTAGCTGACGTCGGGATAAAGATGGAGTTCATTCCAGGTGGCTACACGTCTATGCTTCAGTCGTGCGACGTTGGCGTCAACAGGCCGCTGTAGAAGCACATACGCGAGCAGTACATGCAGTGGGCGGCCACGAGGCTGAAGGACGTCGAGGAGAGCGGGAACGTTGCTGCCCTGCTCGAAATGAAGTTTGCTTATGGGCAAAAAGGATCGGGATGCTGTCTCTCCTGACTCCTGACTCGATTCGACGTACGTTTGGTCACATTGGATATCAGAAAAATTGTGAAAAGCAGAACGCAAACATAGAGGCAGACAATGGTTTGCATGAAATGATAGAAGATAACGGTGTTCTCATTTTTTAGCGGTTGTGAGAGCTGCACTGACAGCCTATTAAGCAATTTGCAGTACAGCAGACCTCTGTTTTTCATTGATCTGCGTCTCTTTTGCAAGTTTAACGACACTCAGACGTCTTCTACAACAACAGCATATCCTCGATCGTATTCCACGGCTCGTGAGAGAAGTCGGCGTGGCAGAAACCCAATGCAGCAACATGTAGCTCCTTGCCGCACCAAATATACTTTGATCACGTGATGGTGCTGCTCTTCAGCATCAGCAGACGTCTCCAAACGAAATGTTAAGACATCTCCCGCAAGTACGCGCTGCCCACATACGGTATGGATAGCGTAGCTTCTTCCATGGTCGCCCTCGTGACAGCCCACGACGTCAACACCTGCCACTCGGCATGTGTTTGTGACTGGGATGACGGCGACGACGGCAAGCACGCCGCTCCCTCACTTCTGCTGCTGTTGTTATGGTTGTGGCTGGGACTGGGACGGTGGTGACAGCAAGCACACTGGCTCGCTGCTCTTGTTGCATTAGCGTGTTCGATTTTCATTGGCTAAAATTATTATGGGGTCCACCTCCACGATGACCACTGCACTCACTCTAATATAAAATGCGATACAAAAAACGGGATACAGCTTTACGACGAAAAAAGGGGGTTCAGCTCCACGACGAATACAGTGATATGAAAAACTATAGACGCACTCACATTTCGCGCTGTAACTTTTGATCCACTCACTAGATTCGAATGCAGTTTGGATGTGAGAAAGCTCTTTCTAAGAGAAGACCAAATCAACCATCAA
>JALBZD010000874.1:0-14705 GCA_038050675.1 Globisporangium cylindrosporum
GTATCTGTCCAGGCATGAACATGGCGCTGCTGGAGACCAAGATCTTTGTGGCAATCCTGCTTCAGAAGTTCCACGTGAAGATCCAGGACGGCGAGCAGGTGAAGGACCGACCGTACGTTCTTGGGCCGACAATGATGATGAAGGACGGACTTCCGCTGCAACTCACGCCGCGTCAGGCATCTGCTCAGTAGCGATCTGGAGAACGCAATTACGTCTGTGGAGTTGCCGTCAACATCCAAACGTGTTGGTGAATCCAGCTAGAAGAACTCAACTAAGTCGCAGCATTACTTCTCGCTTGCTGCTGAAAATAGTACTGGTCATTTCCAGGACCGTGCTGTTCACTTGCACATGACGCCATTCAAGGTCCCAAAGCGATCTATTCTCATAGATGATGCGCGCAGGTGTGCGTGTGTCCAGCGTCCGGGAGGAAAAACTGCCTCGGTCATAGAGTACATAAGATCACCCAGAAATTTTGATAACACGCAAACACCGTCCACTTGGAGGCGTGCGAAGGTGTTCCGGCCACACTGTACCCGTCCACAGAGTTCAAAGTCAGTCTTTTCAAAATGCACGCAAGATGTGACAAAGTGGTAGCGGTAGATACTTTTCTTCATGTTGAGTGGGGGATAGCATGGTCACCACTCTGCGCGACTATACTGTCAGCGAGGATGAAAACTTAGCCTACCACGAGTACATACTATTCGATCAATCTAT
Source organism: Globisporangium cylindrosporum (assembly GCA_038050675.1). Taxonomy (NCBI): domain Eukaryota; phylum Oomycota; class Peronosporomycetes; order Pythiales; family Pythiaceae; genus Globisporangium; species Globisporangium cylindrosporum. The sequence goes on from JALBZD010000874.1 coordinate 715, forward strand.
ATCGAGGTGTAGACAGAGGGATTGATTTTGTATCAGGAGAGATACTGTACGCACCAAGACCTCTGATTTTCCTATCACACTTGCAGTCCAACACACCCAAGAGCATCAACAGCACTACTGCCACTGAATGTCTATGTGAGACTATGTACCAAGCACCTGTGATTCCCACAGACACACCAGCTCTTTAGCCCAATACGAGGGTAGGTGGCAACCCACTTCCACATTTGTCAGCGCTGTCCATTCGTAAATCCTCCCGATCACCTGCAAGTCAATTCAAGCCATCATCACTTTCTCCAACCTCAATCGTCCAAATCCTAGCGGCGACTATCGCACTCGCGCTCGCGGGCGTGCTCACGAGCGTCCTCATCGCGATCGTCAGCTCAGTTCGCCACAAGATACGCGCCACAAAGCAGCTGGCGCCCGTGAGAGGACCGAAGGGCGTCTTCCTGCTGGGATTCATCCCCGAGCTGACCAAGAACATCCATCGCGCCTACGACTTCATTGTACGTACAGAACGTAGTTCTTCGTATTGGTGCTCTTGGTTTGGTCTACTCAACAAACACTTTTCTTCTTGTGTTCGCTTGCTTGCTTTGTGTAGGCCGAGACGATCATCGCATCTGGCGGCCGCGCGCATATTCCCTGGACCATCTTCACCGAGAACATGCTCTACGTAAATCGAGCTGTTATGTGTTATGATGTGCCAACCCATGTCCTCATGATTTGCTCACAAATATCTCGGCTACTCTACCTGTCGTATGCTATAGATCATCGACCCAGCAGACATCGAGCACGTGTACTCGACCAACTTCTACAACTGGGTCAAGTCAGACCACTTCATCCTGTCCGTGGGCGAGGTGTTTGGGAAGGCGCTGCTCGGCATCAATCACGCGCACACGGCGGACGGCGGCGCGATGTTCCGCATCCAGCGCAAGGTGATCACCAAGATCTTCACGACGTCCAACTTCAAAGTGTTCACCGAGGTCATCTTTCACAAGTGTGCGATGCGCACGGTCGGCCTCATCCATGCGCAGAACGGCAAGGTTGAGATACACACGCTCAGTAGCCAGTTCACGCTGCAGACGATCTTCGAAGTGGTGTGCGGCGTGGACCTCCAGAGCATCGACGAAGAGCTTGGCCTCAAGTTTATCGAGAGCATGGACTTTATCTTCGGCAGTATCCCCATCCGCACGATCTTCAAGCCGTACTTCAAGCACTTCTGGTGGTGCATGCCGAGCGAGTACCGTTTGAAGCGTGAGTCCCGAAAGATGCTCGGCCTAGTCGACGGAATCCTGAAAGAGTGACTTCGGGAAAGCGAAGAGCAGATCGCCAAGCGCTTGGATATCCTCTCGATGTTCATCAAGAAAGCCCGTCAACTTGGGAAAGAGGGGAAGACGATACTCGACATCCCGACGTTGCGCTTTGTTGTCACTGCCACAGTCTTTGCCGGCCGCGACACCTCGTCGTCCGTGATTCTGTACACATTCTACGCGCTCGCACAGTACCCTAAGCAACAGACCAAGATCCTGGACGAGCTCAAGCCGCTGAGCAAGACCGCGCTGACCTACGACGACGTGAAGAACCTCACGTACCTGGACGCTTTCGTCTGGGAGGCCATCCGACTGTACCCGACTACGCCATCGACTGTCAAGCAAGCCGCGGAAGACGACGTGTTCCCTGACGGCACGTTCGTGCCGGCAAAGACCGAGATCCTCGTCTCGTCGTACTACATGGGGCGCTACAACGCCAAGCTTTGGGGAGACGACCTGCTCGTGTTCCGACCAGAGCGGTGGCTCGAGATGAAAATCCGCCCGACACCATACGAGTTCCCGCTCTTCCAGGGCGGACCACGCATGTGTCCGGGAAGAAACATGGCGCTGCTGGAGGCTAAACTCCTCGTCGCCATCACGCTCCCCAAGTTCCACGTGGCGGTCCAGGAGGGCTACCAGGTGAAAGACCGACCGTACATGGTTGGGCCATCGCTAATGATGAAAGATGGACTCCCTCTGCAGTTTGCGCCTCGCCAGGCACCGGCTCACTGATCGAGGAAATCGTCACCTTTGTTGGATTGGCTGTTTGATACTGTAACCCGAATGTATGGCTGTTCACTTTGGATCTACTTGTAGTGTAGGTCTCCAGCAGTTTTGTTGCTGTTATATTACCCTGGTAATACACCGTCTTTCCAAAACAATACAAGAGATCTGCTGTACAGTACTGGTAATCTATTGGAGAATTCGACTATCACTCATGGTCTCGCGATAAACCACCACTCGCGGAAGTATTGAAATCGATATGTGGGAGTGCTGGTCGCATTATCTGGTGCAACCAGCGGGTAGTTCTTTGAACAGGATAACGACACTCGCACGATCGCGTAGGACGGATTATAGTGAAACCCAACCATCTGATGCAATTCAAGGTCTAAATCGATGGGTGAAAGCCCCGTAGAGCGTCTTCTTCGAAGAGAGCTGTCAGAGCTGATATTCTGTCTGACAAATGATAATTTTCAGAATAGATACACTGTGCTGTTAAATTGTTGGCACCTCTGAATCGGATTGAGTGCATATTGCGTGTCCAACGTATCTTCAGTGCTCAGATTATATCTGCAGGACATATTGTCTACGTGGACAATACATAAGATTCCCGCATGTATCGACAAGCGCATTCGGCCACGTCAGGCTGGGTATCACGCTTCACCGCTATTACGGTGTATGTAGTATACTAAGTATCGAGTCTGGACTTTTGGTACACTCGGATCATCGAAGGTATCATCAAAACGTACTCTAATCCGTAAATCGTGATTTGTGAAGTACCGCGGCAAGATATCTCCTTCCTAGGCACACTGGCAGAATTACAGCCAGCCTGAACTCACATCCAAGTGGATTCGCACACACGACGAGCTCTCTACACTTCGTTCATTCCTGAAACCTCCCAAGTCCCTGCAAGCGACTCATGATGTTCGTTCTTCCACCACCACTCTCTGATATCTCGATCGCCCAGTTTCTCACAGCTAGGCTCGCAATGGCGCTCACCGGCGTTCTCATGGCGATCGCGAGCTCGATCCGCCGCAAGATGCGCGTTGCGAAGCTGTTGGCGCCAGTACCCGGACCGAAGGGTATTTTTCTGCTTGGGTTACTCCCGGAGCTGAACCAAAACATCCACTGCTGCTATGATTTCTTGGTGCGTCAACATGTGTTTCCTAGATCACATAATGCATGAACTGTCAGTGAAGCCTAACCCATTGTCTATAACTAGGTACTTTTTGTTCTGCACAGACCGAGTTAGCGCACAAATATGGTGGTCGAGTGCACATTCCCTGGGATATCTTCACTGGCAACATGTTCTTTGTGAGTCAACAGTACAAGAGACACTCCATGACAACCATTGACATTCGCCGACTAGCTAACTCATCGCCATTGTGTTCTGCTGGTGGCGATTTGCACCGCTCACTGATGCTGCCGACCTCGAGTACGTACTCTCGACGAACCTGAAGAACTGGGTCAAGTCGGATCACTTCCGCCGGTCGATCCGCGAGGTGTTTGGCATCGTGCTGTTCGGTCTCAACCACACGCACACCGTGGACGGCGGCGCGATGTTCCGACTGCAACACAAGGTGACGTCCAAGATCTTCACGACGTCCAACTTCGAGGTGTTCACCTAGAGCATCTTCCAGCGGTACGCTGCGACTCATGGACATCATCAACGCCCAGAACGGCAAGGTCAGTATGTACGCCATCGCCAACCAGGACACACTGCAGGTGACGTTCGACATCGTGGTCAAAGTTCCGCCGGAGAGCGTCGACAAAGAGCTCGGACTTAAGTTCACCAAGAGCATGGGCGTGGTGTTTAGCCACATCGCCCAGCGTGCGGTCTTCAAGCCCTGCTTCAAGTACCTCTGGTGATGCATACAGAGCGAGTATCACTACCAACACGAAGCGAAAGTGCTGCTCGACACCTTTGACGGGATCGCCAGACAACGTCTAGAAGAACCTGAAGAGAATATCGCGACACGGTCTGATGTGCTCTCGCTTTTCGTCAAGAAAGCTCGCGAGCTCGAAGCTGAAGGTGACCGAGCATTGGACATCCCAGCGCTGCGCTCGATTGCCGGGTACAATCTTCGGAGGCCGCGACACCACTTCTGCAGCCATCACGTATTCGCTCTACAACCTGGCGCAGTACCCTGAACAACAAAACAAGACCCTCGAGGAGCTCAAACCGCCGACACCAGTGCACTGACGTTCGAAGGTGTTAAGAAGCTCAGGCACCTGGATGCTTTTGTCTGGGAGACCCGGCGGTTGTACCCAGTGGTTCCATCGGTTATGAAGGTAGCTGTCGAAGACGACGTGTTCCCTGATGGCGCGTTTATCCCAGCAGAAACAGAGATCGCAGCCTCGGCGTACTACATGGATCGCCACAACGCCAAGCTCTGGGGAGAGGACCAGCTCGTGTTCCGACCCCAGCGATGGTTGGACATGAAGACTCAGCCCACGGCGTACAATCGCCCAGTGCTCCTGGGAGGTCCACGGATGTGTCCGGCGATGAACTTGGCGCTGCTCGAGGTAAAGATCTTCATCGCGGTCCTGCTTCAAACCTTTCACATGACGATTTAGGAGGGCGAGCAAATGAAAGGTCGGCCATATGTGACGGAACCTACTCTCGTGATGAAAGGCGGGCTTCCGTTTCAGCTCACGCCACGACAGGCGGCGGCGCATTAGGGGAGATCAACACTTCTTCTCTTTGTTGGATAACTGATTCTTAGTGAGCGAGCCATGCATTCGCTGTTGTGACAAATCCAGTTCCCTGGATCTACTTCCTGGCGTCGTCTGAGGATCATACCCTTGCTACGATCCGCTTCAAGACTTGAATATGATTTCCAGAGTAGCCAGTGCGCGATTTCACATAAAGAAAGCTTTTTCCTCATCATCTCCATATGCAGAGTATTCTTTAAGTGAATTATTGTTTGAGTACCCTGGCGTCCAGACAGTGGTACCAAAGTACCTTCTCGTCGAAATGATTCGCTCGCGAGCAAATCATGTTCGACTTAGAAAGCGAGTGAAGCATCAACATGACGAGGGGATTCTCAAAAGTATACGCTGGCGTCCCTCTGCCCTCGTATTGATCTCTACGTTAAGTCTTGTTGGATTTTGACGGCAAGCCACAAAATAGGTCAACTCTCTTGCTCTCCTTATGGCCCACGTCTCCGTTGTCATCTCTCAAATAAGAGAATGTGAAAGGAACCACACGAAAAGGAGTGATCACGTGGATCACGCACGTGATGGAGTCGTCCGTGGCTAGCTACTTACTGTTCGTCTACCCATTCAAATACTGAATTAGTATGTGGTGTTCTTACCTCGTTGTGGTTCCTCATGTCGTGCCTGAGTTGTAGTGAGTGGCATGAACAGCTCACGCGTCGAAAGGGTCACAACGAGCACATGACAATCGCGGCTCAGGTCGTTGCCAAACGTGAGCTGTTCGGTTGGCGAAAGCGCAGTTGGAAAGTGATCCTCTGTGTTGAATGGTATCCGCTAACAAAGCATGTCATTCAAAAGTACCATTATCACACTGAAACTGCAGTCGAAGTGGTATGCGGAAATTTCGTTGATGGCTGAAAGGCTCATTTCGCTGGCAGTCATGACGCGCTTGCAAAGTGTTGTACCAACAGGAACCTGTTGAACGAGGATTCTGATGATTCGAAGGCTCTTCTACTGTACTGTCTTTGGTAATCAAGGGACGCGAGTAGCCCTTCGCTCATTTATACCGAATTCTGCCCTCTCCAGCACACTCACAAATCATTCCTTCAACGGACGTCAAGGTTACTTGAGGTGAGAGAACATTGAGCTCGACTGCTGTATCCTATGAGCTGCTGGTGTTAATACTAACGACTGCGTGTTTGCTGTATGCACTGTAGTGACGCCATTGCCATAATCATGACCGTGCTCCCACCGGCGAGCTTCTCGTTCATACACATCACAGCAGCGCTCGCCACCATCGCTCTTACTAGTGTGTGCCTCGCAATCGCGAAGACATTTCGTCGCAAGTTGCGCATTGAGAGAGGATTGGCGCCAGTTCCCGGGCCGAGAGGCGTGTTCTTACTCGGCATGCTACCCGAGATCGCCAAGAACCATGCGCGTCTCCACGACTTCCAGGAAGAGCTCATGCGGCAATTCGGAGGACGCATGAAGCTACCCTGGAGCATCTTTTCCGACAGCATGCTCTACGTAAGTGGCCTTTGACATGGTGCTGTACGATCTACTCTCGTTTGGCGACCAGGGCGTATCCCAAACGGTTTAACATCTGCGTATCTTGCATTACAGCTCGCTGACCCAATTGATGTGGAGCACATTCTGTCGACGAACTTTAACAACTACATCCGGTCGCAGCACCTGATCGAGTGCGTGGGGCGGGTCTTCGACAAGTCGTTCCTCGGCCTCAATCACGCGCACACGGCCGACGACGGCGTGATGCTCCAGATCCAGCGCAAGGTTGGCATCAAAGTGTTCACGACGCGCAACTTCAAGCTCTTCACCGAGGAGATCCTGCTCAAGTACGCGGAGCAGATGGTGACGATCATCGATTCCCAGAGCGGCACGTGCGATATGTACGAGATCAGCAGCCAGTACACGCTCCAGGCGATCTTCGACATCGCTTGCGGCGTGCCACTCAAGGACGTGGATCCCAAGCTCGGACTGGGCTTCATGGACGCCATGGACGAGGTGTTCAAGCAGGTGGGTGACCGTATCATCACCAAGCCGTACTTCAAGTACTTCTTCTGGTGCATGCCGAGTGAGTACAAGATGAAGCGCAACGAGCAGATCATGATGGACTTGGCGGACGGGATCCTGAGCGAGCGACTGCAAGAGAGCGACGGAGAGATCGCGGAGCGATCAGACATCATGTCGCTCTTTGTTCGCAAAGCACGCGAGCTTGAAGGGGACGAAGGCGCCTCGGTCCTCGACATTGGGACGCTGCGCTCGATCTTCCTGAGTTTTGTCTTTGCCGGTCGCGACACCACGTCATCAGCGATCACGTACGCGTTCTACGCACTGGCGCAGTACCCAGAGATCCAGCAGAAGGTGTTTGAGGAGATCGTCGAGTTCTTCGACACCGAGACTCCCATCACCTACGACGACGTGAAGAAGCTCAAGTATCTGGACGCCGTGGTGATGGAGACCATGCGACTGTATCCGACGGTTCCGTTCAATATGAAGTACGCGGCCAAGGACGACTACCTCCCGGATGGAACCTTCGTGCCTGCAGGCATTGAAGTGATCTACAACACGTTCTACATGAGTCGCAACAACGCTAAACTTTGGGGCGACGATCCGCTGGTGTTCCGTCCCGAGCGTTGGCTCGAGATGAAAACGCGTCCGACGGCGTACGAGTTCCCCGTGTTCCAGGGCGGGCCGCGCATTTGCATCGGCATGAACCTGGGGCTTCTCGAGACCAAACTCTTCGTTGCGGTGCTGCTTCGCCATTACAGTGTGAAGATCCAGGAGGGCGAGCAGGTGGAGAATCGAGGATATATTCTGAGCCCCACGCTTGTGATGCGTGGTGGACTCCCGCTTCAGATGACCCGCAGAATTACCTCGGCGTTTTAGGAAAGGGCTCTGCTGCTTCCCAGTCGATTCGTATTGATATATGGAACCCTGTAGTGCAGTTGTTTGAATGAAGTATGCAATTGTGCCCCCAATTGGATTTCAAGTAGCTGTGCTCGTGCTAATGCAGATGCGGTCGTCCCTGGAAGTCGGAGAAGTCGTAGCGCACGATTACATCGTCGATCTCCTGGCCACACAAGACGCCAAAAATCACTTAAGAGCCGCTGCTCCATGGAGACGAAGCACGAACGTACCTCCTGGAGCTGATGCAGCAACCGTCACACAGACCGAGCGTCTTCGAGCTTTGTGATTAGACTGTCGAGTATGGAAACATCTGCAAATATGTCCTCATACTTAGATCTTCTTAGTACACCTCATTTTATATATATCGAAAGAGAAACAAATTCTGGGCACACCACATATATGAGGATATTTGTGACGGACCTGACAAATCCCGCAGAACTCACTTCGTGCTCGTTTGATGCCGGATACCACTCTCATCTCCTCAACACGGTCGGGCTTCCCGTGGTGTCATCTTCAGCGGCAGGCCGCAGTCGAGCATCAGCGACGCGTTGAGCGCGTACGGCCGCTCGCGATTCACATCCCCTTCTCCGTCCTGGAACTCCACGTGGAAGTGGCGGAGCATCACTGCGATGAACATCTTGGCTTCGAGGAGCGCCATGCTCATGCCGATGCAAATGCGCGGCCCCGCCTGGAAGACCGGGTTCTCGTAGGCGCTCGGTCGAGTTTTCATCTCGGACCACCTTTCAGGGCGAAACACCAGCGGATCGTTCCCCCAGATCGAGTTGTTTCGCCCCATGTACCACGGACTAAAGAAGATCTCGGTACCTGCAGGTACGAAAGTACCGTCCGGGAGATGATCGTCCTCTGCTGCGACTTTGATATCGAACGGCACGGGTGGGTTGAGACGCAGCGTCTCGTTCAGCACTGCATCAATGTACGGCAGGCGCTTCATGTCGTCGTAGTTCAGATCGGAGGTCCCCAGCTGGCGGAGCTCTTTGACGATCTTCTCTTGCACCTCGGGATGACGCGCGATCTCATAGAACGCGTACGTGATCGCACTAGACGTCGTGTCCCTTCCGGCGAGCACGAACGTCATGAGCACCGAGCGCAGTGTTGTGAACTCGAGCATCCAGCTCGGCGCGTCCTCGAGCTCCCGCGCTTTCATGATGAAGAGCGACAGGATATCGGATCTCTTGGCGATCACTTCGCTGGGTTCCGCCAGTCTATTGCGCACGATCACCTCCGCAACGCTCGTCACGGCGCTCACGTCGCGCTTGAGTTTGTACTCGCTGGGCATGCACCACCAGAACAGCTTGTAGTGGCGCTTGAGCAGTAGTCGCATCGCGCCGTGCTCGTTCACGCCGTCCAGCGCATTTGCGAACGTGTCCGGGTCCTCAAGGTTCGCGAGCGGGATGCCACAACCAATGTCGAAGATTGAGCGCAGCGTGAACTGCCGCGCAACGTGGAGCATGTTGCACTTGCCGCCCTGGGTCTCAATGGTGCCGATCGTATCGCTTGCGGCGTACTTGTAGAAGATGTGCCTCGAGAAGACCCGGAAGTTGGACGTCGTGAACACCTTCGTAGACACTTTGCGTAGCATTGTCCACCGCTCGCCATTGTCGCGGCAGTGCGCGTGGTTTACGAAGAAGAGCGAGTCCTCGTAGAGCTCCTTGAATGCGTCCAGCATCGCCTGTGGCTTGATGTAGTTGCCGAAATTGGTGCTCAGCACGTGCTGCACATCCTCTGGAGACGCGATCTACATGCAACCCATTGTTGTCATAGAGAGTTAACATTATAGACGTTGTCACAGTATGCCGTAATGAAGTCTAGCTGCTTACGTATAGCGCGCTGTCGAAGAAGATGTTCCAGGGTAGCTTCATGCGACCTCCGTACTGCTTCATCAGGTCCTCCTGTCCGTATAATGGTACATAATCGTCGATCACAACCAACGATTTGCTCATAGAGATCCACCACGTGCTTTCTTACTTGGAAATGGTAGAACCGGTGAATGTTCGCCGCCATCTGCGGGAGAATGCCCAGCAGGAGCGCGCCTTTCGGGCCAGGAACCGCTACGAGTCCCTTGGCGATGCGCAGTTTTCGCTGGAGCGCGCCAGCGAAGCTCAGGAAGACCCACATGATCACGAGAACGGTAAGCGTGTCGGCCACTTGGCCCCAGTCGAGACTCAGCACTGACACAAGCGGGAAGCGACGCATAGTTGACTCGAAGTCTCTGTTTACTCTTGGTTGCTCGGGTCTATGAGGTTCGGCTTGACCTGGAGTGAGCAAGTCTCCAAATGAGCTGCGAATTCCCACCGGGCGATCTCTGGATCCCTCGGCGTTTAGTGGGTGGCTTTTGCAGGTCCAAGGCAAGACGGAGGTCTTGAGGTTGGAGACGAGGAGCTAATAGAATACAACTCTTCGCTCGTACTTGTAATTTGGAGAGGCACTTTCTGCTTCCCAGCGAGAAAATCGGGCAATATATCCGATATATCTCGAGAAAGTCGGCCAATATGTAGTAGTTATTCGATCTGATTGGCCGAAAACAGCGAAACTAGCACTGTAGTAGCCAATCATAACACAACACAAAATATCATAATCAAGCTTGAGAACCCTTTCGGAACGAAGAGAACTATCGTTTGCTTTCGATTCGAAGCGACTTCGCTTTCGCATCATGCATGGCTCACGAGAGTTTCCTGATCCCTGACAAATAATTGAACTTGGACACATGCAAAGCACACGGCACAATCCGACCACCCGCACTGGGCTCACGAGAACGCTCGCGCATCCCGTACGGTCATCTCTAGCGGCAGGCCGCCGTCCATGAACAGACCGGACTTGAGCAGGTACCCGCGCTCCTGCTTCTCGTGGTCGGGGATTTTCACGTGAAAGTGACGGAGCATCACGGCGATGAACACCTTGGCCTCGAGCACCGCCATGTTCATACCGATGCAGACTCGCGGCCCCGCCTGGAACGCTGGGAATTCAAACGCGCTCGGCCGAGTCTTCATCTCGAGCCACCTCTCGGGACGGAATGCCAGTGGGTCACTCCCCCAGATTGAGTTGTTGCGACCCATGTACCAAGGACTGTAGACCACGTCAGTGCCCGCGGGTACGAAGGTCCCGTCGGGCAGCTGGTCGTCGTTCACCGCCATCTTCACGTTGTACGGCAGCGCGGGGTACAACCGCACGGCCTCGTAGACCACGGCTTCGAGGTACCGGAGGCTCTTCATATCGTCGTAGTTGAGCGACAAGTTCTTGTTGCAGCTGAGAAGCTCGTCGACGATCTTCTGCTGTACCTCCGGATGCCTCGCGATGCCGTAGAACGTGTACGTGATGCACTCGGCCGTGGTGTCTCGTCCGGCAAAGATGAACGTCAGGATGATCGACCGGAGCGTGTCGGGGCAGAGTAGCGACGCCGAGTCCTCATCCAGTTCGCGTGCCTTCTTGATGAAGAGTGAGAGGATGTCGAAGCGCTTGGCGATCTCCTGCTCGGACTCCTGAAGCCGACACAGCAGGATCTTGTCGGCGATGCCTCGGATGAAATCTGTCTCGCGCTTGAGTCGGTACTCGCTTGGCATGCACCACGCGAAGAGTTTGTAGTACTGTTTGACGAATAAGCGGCTCGCGCAGTGCTCATTCACAAAGTTCATGCTCGTGGCGAACGCCTGCGGGTCCACGACTTCCTGCAATGGGATCCCGAACGCGATGTCGAAGATCGACTGGAGCGTGTACTGCGCGCAGAGCTCTTGCATATCGCACTGCGAGTCCTGAGCTTCGATGACCGCGATCACGCTCTGAGCGTACTTGTCAAACACCTTCTCCGTGAACGTCTTGAAGTTGGTCGCCGTAAACACTTTTGCCGCGACCTTGCGCTGCAAACGCCACTTCTCGCCCTTGTCCGGCGTGTGTGCGTGGTGGTTCATCGCGAAGAACGAGTGCTCGAAGACCTCCTGGAAGGCGTCGATGAAACCCTGCGGCTTGACGTAGTTCTCAAAGTTGGTCGACAAAACGTGCTTCACGTGTTCCGGGTCGGTGATCTGCATCGAGCGAAGGCAGTGACTTGGAGGTTAGACACAGATAGACATACTTCTAGAGTATTAAGACTACAACAGAGAACGTACGTAGATCGCGCCGTCGAAGAAGAGATGCCAGGGCATCTTCATGATCCCTCCGTATTCTTGCAAACGCTCCTCCTGTTTAGTTTCGTTTCGATACACAAGGCGAGCTCGTTAGTTCGGTATCAAGCGGCATAGATCAGCAAACCTAGGTAGTGATCAACTGAGACCTTGGCAAATCACGTACCAGGAAGTGGTAGATGCGGTTCTTGTTCCTGACGAAGTTGGGGATGTTGCCCAGCAGGAACACGCCTTTGGGACCTTGCAACGGCGCGAGGCCGCGTGCGATGCGCAGCTTGCGCCTCAGTGCCTGGATTGGGACAGCGATCAGCACGGAGAGTATGATGCAGAACAGCACTCGGGTGATCTGCGACCAAGAGAACGCGGGCATCGCTGACAGTGGCAGCATGATTCGAGAGACTTAGTACCTAACTCGTCGCTGGCTGAGAAGTGATCACAAATGGTGCCACGAAATGTGATTGAGATCGATCTAGGTCGATGGCGAAACTAATAGCCAGCTCGCGCTTCAAAGAAGCCAAAGAAGCCACAAGGTAGTAACCCCAGCAGCACACTTGCGTGAACATTCGCCAAACAGAACAAGAGAAGCTCATTATTGTGTGGAAGGTTTCGCTTTGGTTGATCTGATCTTTCGTGGTTCGTCAGCACGATCCCATATATGCTACGTAGGACACCCGAAGCGCCTAATGGCTACCCATTGGAGCTTTTCGTCACCAGTTGGGGTATCCGTTATGCGTTACATAATATCGAGACACCTAGTAACAGATGTCGGTATCTTCATGACATCAAATCGTGGCAGTCCTATACTTTATTCAAGTCAAATGTCAAGACACCATGTTGAAGCGCCACGCTGAAAGGTCGTGCGCCACACTGGACTTCGAAAATCGAACTTTACCGAATTACGAACAAGAAAGAGCGAAACGCCCAACGCTAACTCTCTTTTTCGGAATGGACAACGGTCAGGAAACGCAGCACGTCAACTTGGAGAGCTACGAAGAGCTCAACGGAGAATGAAGCGGAACTCGGTTTCTTTCTTTAATGGAGGGGTTAGCTGCAAGCGCTCTCTTCAAAGCTGTCGACTACGACCATCACCACCTCATTATTGCTGCTAGTGCTGTCCTCCCGGTCCAAGCCCAGCGCCCGCGCGCGCGCCGACACGGCCTTGACACCCGCCGTGCGCCGCTTCTTGACCGGCGTTGGGTTGAGATGCACGCTGTCGATGTGCGTGGTGAGCACTTTCTTGTACCCGAACTTCCCCTCGCAGCCCTCGAAAGGGCACACGAATCGCTGCGAGCGCACAGTATCGTGCACGGCGTTGTAGTGCGCCATCAGATTCGACTTGCGCGTGTACACGTTCGCGCAATTGATCATGGGACACACGTGCATCTTGCGCTCGTCCAGCTGCTCAAAGTGCGTCCGCAGGTGCGCGCGCAGGTACTGTTTGCGCTGGAACGTGCGCTCGCACACCTGGCACATGAGCAGCTGTCTGCGGTTCGCCTCGGGGTCACCCTCATTCGTAGTAGTAGTAGTAATAGTAGTGTCCAGCGGTTTGACATCGGCGACCACCGAGTCGCTCCTGCGCCTGCGCTTCTTGCTGTGCTTCTTCATGGACCCGCTCGGCTCCTTCGATTTATCCTCTTGCTTAACCTCAGCATTGAGCTCCTCCTTGTTGTGCGCCTCTTTGTCGTGCTTCCGCTTCTCCTCGGCGCTCAGCAGCATCTCACTGCAGCCGTCCTCCTCGCAAAAGAACACCTGCGCCTGAGGCGTCTTCTTGCCCGAGTGAGTGCGCTCGTGGCGCACGAGCTGGAACCGCTTGGCGAAGCGCGCGCCGCAGTCGTCGCACTCAAACGGCAGCACGCCCGTGTGCACGTACGAGTGCGCCTGCAGGTCCGACTTCTTCTTGAACGCCAGTAGGCACTGCGCGCATTCGTACGGCTTGTTCTGATTTACATGCGAGCGGTTCTGGTGGCGCACGAGCCCGTGCGCGTACGCAAAGCCGATGCCGCACAGCTCACACCGGAACGGCTTCTCCTGGGATTTACTGTTGCTGTGCGCTGTGAGCACGTGACGGTTCAGGTGCTCACGCTTCGAGTAGCTTTTCCCGCAGTCCGGGAGCGTGCATGGGAACCGCTGGTGGTTCACCTCGCGGTTGTGGAGCTCCTTCTCGTGGCGCGTGAGGAACTGGAGGTCGCACGGATCGCACCGGTACTCTCGCCCAGGTTTCACTGGCATTTGGTAATGTCAA
>JALBZD010000875.1:0-14669 GCA_038050675.1 Globisporangium cylindrosporum
GATTCAATGACTAAAAGGTGCGCTGAGGTTACCAAGTGTCTGGGATTATTTATAACCAACTTATAGCAAATTTTACGCAGTGTAAGTGCATTTAAAACCAATCTGACCGAGCCATCAAAACTTCATTTTCACCTCTGATAATGAGTAAAGTGCTTTTTGTGTGGACGATTGCAGACTTGACGCTCGAAGATTTTGGCACTTGGTTGCCTCTTTAAACACGTTTATTTGAGCCATCATTTGGTGCTGAAGACGCAGTAGTTTTTGAAAAAAATAAAAAAATCGACAGTTTCTATACTTTTGGCGGGCACTTTATATTTTGTATTCCACCACGGTTTTCAAATTGCGCTCGAAAATGGCACCCCCAAAAATATGTAATCCCAACGAATACGTTAGATACAGAGGCTTTACTGTGCAATGCATCTTTTCATTCATAAACCTCTCAATTTAAGCAGACACTACAGTATTCTAATTATCCGAGCCATTTTGAAGTTGAATAAGTTGAAACAACTCGTGGAATCTGCATGGTACATTTAGACACTGCACCTCACCACTTCGCAACAACACCATCCACAACCAGAAGCTGATCAAGTGAAGCAAAGCGCCACCGCGCACACCCCACTGGAACGACCACTCCCGGACTACCAGGAGTTGTGCGCTGACAATAGTGAATGAAATGTCGATCTGCTCAGCAGGCACCACAGTACCGCTCGATATCCTTGAGGCGAGAGTAATTGTCAACGCCATCTCATCGATGCCCCGACTTGCAATTTTTGTTCTAAGAGCTGCTATACTCATGAAGAATCAAACACTGAAAAGCGAAGATGAATGGCTTTGCTAGTTGTCTTGCGAGTGCAATTAAAGAGTGAAAGAGACAATAGATATAACTACACCCCGTCCAGGTACGCGAAGGGAGAACCGAGCAATGTTCGACGCCATCCTCAGTGCCCATCTCACAATGCCTCCACGAAAGTGCGATGCGATTTCGCAGGTTGCATCATCCGTCTGACGAACGAACCCGCCTAGGCGCTGCACACGAGGCATTCCTCCTCCTCCTCCTCCTGCACCTGCTGCGCGTTTCCGCGCTCGATGGCCGCCTTGTCGACCGTGAACTGGATGGCGTCGGCCTTTGGTCGGCCACGCAGGTAGTACATGCCAGTCTTGAGCCCCTTTTTCCACGCGTAAAAGTGCATGGACGTGAGCTTCGAGATGGACGGGTCCGCGATGTGCACGTTCATGGACTGGCTCTGGCAGATGAACGCGCCGCGGTCCGCCGCCTGATCCAGCACCACCTTTTGCTTGATCTCCCACACGGTCTTGTACTTCTCCTTGATCTCGGCCGGGATCGTGCGCACTTTCTGCACTGACCCACCGTCGTTCAGGATCTGGTTGCGCACCTCGGGCGTCCAGATGCCCAGCTCGATCAGCTCCTTCATCAGATACTTGTTCACGATCGTGAACTCGCCGGCGAGCACGCGGCGGTTGTACATGTTGGACGTGTACGGCTCCGTGGACTCATTGTTGCCCAGGATCTGCGCGGTGGACGCGGTCGGCATGGGCGCCAGCAGCAGCGAGTTGCGGATACCGTGCTGTGCGACCTGCGCCTTGAGCGCGGCCCAGTCCCAGAGCCCCGACGACGGCGTGACGCCCCACATGTCGAACTGGAAGATGCCCTTGCTCACAGGCGAGCCCGGGTACGTCTCGTAGTGGCCAAACTCGCGCGCGAGCTCCATGGACGACTCCATGGCGGCGAAGTATAGTGTCTCAAAGATATTCTTGTTGAGCTCGCACGCCTGCTCGCTCTCGAACGCAAAGTTCATGAGGATGAACGCGTCCGCGAGCCCCTGCACGCCGATGCCCACGGGGCGGTGGCGCATGTTGCTGCGCTCGGCCTCCGGGATCGGGTAGTAATTGACGTCGATCACGCGGTTCAGGTTCTTCGTCACGATCTTTGCCACCTCGTAAAGCTTCTTGAAGTCGAACACGCCGTCCTGCACGAACATGGGCAGCGCGATTGACGCCAGGTTGCACACCGCCACCTCGTCCTTGGACGTGTACTCGATGATCTCGCAGCACAGATTGCTCGAGCGGATCGTGCCCAGGTTCTGCTGGTTCGACTTGCGGTTTGCCGAGTCCTTGTAGAGCATGTACGGCGTGCCGGTTTCCACCTGGGACTCCAGGATCGCGAACCACAGCTGCTGCGCCTTGATCGTCTTGCGCGCGAGAC
Source organism: Globisporangium cylindrosporum (assembly GCA_038050675.1). Taxonomy (NCBI): domain Eukaryota; phylum Oomycota; class Peronosporomycetes; order Pythiales; family Pythiaceae; genus Globisporangium; species Globisporangium cylindrosporum. Next base: position 2,225 of record JALBZD010000875.1, read on the forward strand.
CCTTCGCCTCGTAGCTCGCGTAGAGCGCCTCGAACTCGTCACCCCAGCACTCGTAGAGACCTGGCGCTTCGTTCGGACAGAACAGGCTCCACTCGCCGTTCGCCTCCACACGCTTCATGAACAGATCTGGGATCCACATCGCGTAGAAGAGGTCGCGCGCGCGGTGCAGCTCGTTACCGTGGTTCTTCTTCAGGTCCAGGAACTCAAAGATGTCCGAGTGCCACGGCTCCAGGTACACCGCGAACGAGCCCTTGCGCTTGCCGCCGCCCTGGTCCACGTAGCGAGCGGTGTCGTTGAACACGCGCAGCATCGGCACGAGACCATTCGACGAGCCATTCGTGCCGCGGATGTAGCTGTTCGTGGCGCGGATGTTGTGCATACTGAGACCGATGCCGCCGGCCCACTTGGAGATGCACGCGCACTGTTTGAGTGTGTCGTAGATGCCCTCGATCGAATCGTCCTGCATGGACAGTAGGAAGCACGATGACAGCTGCGGACGAGGGGTGCCCGAGTTGAAGAGCGTTGGTGTCGCGTGCGTGAAGTACTTGAGTGACATGTACTCGTAGGTCTCGAGCACAGCGCGGATGTCCTCCTTGTGGATGCCAACCGCCACGCGCATAATCATCTGCTGCGGACGCTCGCACACCTTGCCCTTGACGCGGAATAGGTACGAGCGCTCAAGCGTCTTGAAGCCAAAATAGTCGTACTCAAAGTCGCGGTCGTGGATGATCGCCGAGTTGAGCTCGTCCTTATTCTTCATGATGATCTCGTACACGTCGTCGGCGATGAGCGGCGCGGCCGAGCCGTTCTTCTCGTGCATGTTGCGGTAGAAGAGCTCAATGTTGTCGCTAAAGAGCTTGTTCGTGTTCTTGTGCAGGTTCGACACCGCGATGCGCGCCGCGAGCTTCGAGAAGTCCGGGTGCTGCGTGCTCTGGTACGCGGCAGTCTCGGCTGCGAGCTCGTCCAGCTCGGACGTCGTCACGCCTGGGTACACGCCGGCGACCACCTTCTGCGAGATCTTGATCGGGTCCACGTAGTTCTCGTTCAAGCCGTAGCAGAGCTTGGTGATGCGCGCCGTGATCTTGTCGAACTTGACGTCCTCGCGGCGTCCGTCGCGCTTGAGCACGTACATGATGGGAGATGCGACGGCGGTGAAAGGGTTTCTTCTTGGACTGCTGCGCTCCTTGGCTGGCTGGGCGGCAGGGAGGAAATGCAAGAATGCCAACAGCTTCACAAGAAGGGAAGAAAGGGTAACCAACAAACCCCAAACGAACGAGCGGCCATGAACAACTTTTTGGCGCGCTTTTTTATCGGCGCGTCACTTGGTGCTGTGTGCAAAATGGAATTTTGGTCGAGTTCGGGTATAATGGTCACATTTGACAAGCCAGATTACGCAAAGAGCAGCTGTGAGAGCGTGCTTTCAGTCCATACAAATTGCAGGTCACATTGACGTGAGCGCCGCAGTCCAGCTAATAGACAGCAAGCTCACTTTTCTCGCTCATCTGCGCAGGTGTGCAAATATATGTGTCTTGAAATGTGTTCTTCAATCTTGGTTTCCAGCCATGCACTTTAAACACTGATTGCTCTTATAGTTTGCACCACTTCAGGTGCATGTTGCAAGCGACGCGCGGATAGCAAAGTGGACCTTTGGAACCGCGGTTCAAGAGGCGCGTGGAAGGCGCGTGGCTTCAATTAAGTTCGAAATGTTTCTGGTTTGGCGCCATTTCCATCTGTCGATTGCGATCTTTGGCGCCAAATACGTCCCTTTGTAGTGGGTTCCTTTGATTATTATAGTGATTTCTGTTGTACCGAGGTAGAATACACGCAATGCATAAGTTCTACTATTTGAGAAAGGTTATATGAGTTTAGAATGATAATACAACTGGTTCAAACATGCGGAACGGTGTGATTGATTGCGGAAGTGCTGGCTATCACGCGCGCAGCAGACGTCCACTCTCGGCAGCATGCAAAGGCGGAACAGGGGAAAGGGGGTGGTGATGCAATGGTTCTCGCCGTGGTGGCGCCGCGTCTTGCTGCGTCACGCCCGCGTGATTGCGTACAGCGCGGATTTCGAATCACCCGGCGCTCTCGCAGTGTGGGTGCCTATGCAGCTGGTCCTCTCAATGCGATGTCTTTTCAGTGACTGATCCAGTGAGAGCAGCACAACACCTTCGCCTGCCTGCTATGCGCTACTCGCTGGTAATTCTGTTGCTGCTTTGACAACTGCAATCACGGCTGCTGTAGCTGATGACGTTGCTGCTGCTGTTGCTACTTTTGGTGTCGCTGGCGGTCCTGCCGGCGGCAGCATCGGGCTCGTGGGCGAGTCGCTACTGCTCGAGGATGAGTCGTCACTGCAGTCGAGATCTTTCTTAGGTTCCACCTGCGCAAGCTCGATGAACTGGTGGTGGCGCTGTAGCGTGCGACGGAACTTGGTCATCGACCGGAGCCCTAGCGCGTACTCGCCCAGTAGACAGAGACAGAGCATGACCGACACGAAGCCCATGCACGCGACGAGCAACAGACCTGGATGGGTTTGGTCAAATAAAAGAAAAGAAGCTGTTAGTCAATCAAATTTCCCGTTTCTGTGGGGCTTTGTACTTCGGAGAGGGAAAGAGAGCTCACCAAAGATGTGCGAGAGCGACACTTGATCGCAGCTCTCGAGGCTCAGCAGGATGCCGTCGCTATCCGCCTTCTTCATCATCGACATGTCTGTATCACGCGAGTACGCCAGCACAAGGTTGTAGACACCCCGCCGCGCGAGTCCGTGCATGATCCGGTGGCAGTTGAGGCTGCGGTCGCAGAGGTGGTCGTTCATGCTTGTGATGTTGCTGTTGGTAGTTGACGCTAAGACCACGCTGTTGTTCGTGTCGCTCGTAGTATCAGCGTCGCCGTCGGTGCTCACTGGGATCTCCCCACCAAGCAGCCCAAGGTCCGGCGGCGGGATCGCCTGCATCTCGCGCAGCCGCCACGCGTAGAACGAGCCCTCGGCCTCGTAGAAGAACACGTCGAGCGGCACCTGCGCGCTCAGCCGGATCTCGTAGCACGAGTGGCCCACGAGCGTGATAAGGAACTTCTCGGACGGCTCGAGCGCGAGCGCGTCTTCGCACGGGACGTGCACCTGGCCCTGGTTCGTACATGAGCGAGCAGCTACACATGTCATGCTCACAAATCAGCAAGTCTGGCATGGATCGACGCTACATAGCGTCAGTGTGTGTGTGAGAGAGAGCTCGTCTACACCCAGGTGCTCACCTTGACATAATGCCACGCATAGCGACAGAATTAGCAGCAGCGTCGTCACCGCACGCGAAGCCTCAGCATGGCTCCTTTGTGGCGGCCAAGTCATCTCGCTCGCTCGTTTGCCCTTCTTCTCTATTATACAACCTCACCAGTCATGCGAAGAGCCGCTTTTGCTTCTTTGCTCTGGGAAGACAGACAGACAGTCACACACGAACACGAGAGCCGAGTTGCAGAACCGCACGAAAAAGTATCTCAAATCTTTCCCGCTCAGGACTCAAGGGTCGTGCTCTGGCACGTTCTGATTGGCTGAAAAGGGTTTAATCCATTCAAAACTGGAAAAGTGCATTATCAACATCTTCTGTTTCATCAGGAGGCTCCATTGCATACATATTCCCTCACTTATAAGCCTCTCACTTCACTTTGACCTTGCTGAGTTGACAAGCTGCTCAACTGAAAGAGAGTTAATGGAACACATACCACTTGACTGCACTTGACTACTCCCACAATTATTATTGTGTGTCGCCTTCCAGAAGTCATTGCGCTTCGCGGAAGAAAGACTAGCGCCGTGTTGTGTATTTGACCTTTGATTTGTTGTCGAGGTGGATGCAAACCATCGACTGAGGAGCGCAAGCCACCAGCGTTATTTGTGGTCATTTCCCACTAGAGTTACTATTATCAAATGAACGGCAGTGGCAAGTGTAGCCATGCTGTCCTGGCAAAGCGGGCACATTCACAGTTTTGGGGCCTCGTTGTTTTCAAAACCGGTTGGATGGATTTCAAGATGAAGTTGCCAGTCTCTCTCTCTCTTCCACCACACACAAGTGGCGTCACTTCCGGTTGCTGGAAAATTCAAGGAGGAGGAGCTCCTCACCAAGTGCTCCGCTCCTCACAACCTTGTCACTGGCAAAGCACCAGACTCGCTAAAAAACTGTCAATAATGCAATGAAGAGTTTGTGCATTGTCATACTCGCATCAATCATTTTCACATGTTTTCACCATTACACATTTTACAAAATGGCATCCAAATGGCTACCAAACTGAACAGTGTTGCTAATCTTACTCTCCGCATGGAAAGAATAAGACCCTATTCCAGAAGAAGGAATCGCGCGATTTTGCGACTTGAAGCATCGAGAGCGCATCATCCCCAAAGGCGCATGCGAGACATTTCCAGCCGAAGAAAGACCGAAGCTCAAGAAGGCAGACTGAACAGCAAAGAAGGAAAGAAGAGATGAGAGCATTTTCACGAACAAATGGCTTTGAGAATGAAGAAACAGCAAGCGTAGCCATTCTTGCAAGAGTTCGCTGAAGCCATGCTCATGGCATTTCTCCTTCCAGCGAAAGTTGTGTTGAGATTCACACACGATTCACGAGGATGTGACGTCACCATCCGGTTTTTAGAGGCCACTGTTGACGACAAATCCTCCCCATCCAGCATTGCAATCCCGAATGTAGAATTTTGAAGCATCGACTCTTACATACAATATATAGCACAAACATCCAATACCGCAACTGAACCTTGTTTGGTTTTCACAAATATTCACAAAATCCAAACACGCCAAAATGGACATCAGACCCATCACCCCAAATCGAGAATCTCGGATTGATACTTAAGTATCAGCCAAAAGTACCAACGGCCAACAACACCCAACACTCTGTTGTCGCAACACAACAAAGCGACCACACGAAGAGCTCCACAGAAAAGCAAAACCACCATCCTCCGTAAGCCTCACGCCACGACGCTCTTTGATGGCGCACGACATGCACGTCTTCCCCACGCCCAAGAGGCGCCGACGCAGCAGCAGCTCCACTGGCGGTGTAGGCGGCGTATCTGCGGCCTTTGTGGCTGTCTGCTGCTCCACGCTCATGCTGCAGGTGCTCACAACGACGGCGCCATCACAGCTGACAACTCCACCAGCAGCAGCGACGCTCTCTTCAAGCCTAGAAACGCGCGCGTCCGACCTCTTTGGCGCGCTGCTCGCGCGCGTGGGTCGCTCCATGCGTGTGTCCTTATCCAGTGGCAAAGAGAGTGACAGTAATGATGGGGATGACGCCGTCGGCATGCGAATGAACGACATGCGCGTCTCGAACGTGTCTGTCCACCGCGTGCGGTACGTCGCCAACGACGACGGCGAGAACGAAAGCGACCAGGAAGCGAATGATAAAGAGGTGACTGGCGATAGCGAGAGCGGGTGGAATGGTTCGGAGGCGCAAGCGCAGCAGAATGACGAGGCAACCGAGTCATTCATGGGCCGATGGACCCGCAAAGTGGGGTTTCTCGGTAGCAGCAGCAAGAGCGACCACAAGCGCGCCGAAGTGACAAGCGTCGTAGTGACGTGGGACGACCACTTCCACGCTGCAGCAAGTCCACAAGAGAGCGACGACCACGATACCAATGATACCAAGAAGGAGAGCAAGAGTGGCCACATCGTCACGTACGAGCTGCAGCACTGGGTCAACGGTTGGGGGCTCGACGCGCTCTGGCACCCGTCGAACCACAAGCTGACGGTCTCGGATCCGTTCGTCGTGCTCTCAAATCTACCACAGGAGTACGAGATCGCGTTCCGCGTGCGCATGAAAGTGAAGAAGACCACGGGCTTACTCTCGGGGCTGTTTGCGACCGAGGCCGACGGCCCCTGGAGCGCCACGGCACTGCTCTCGCCCTCCCGCGGCGATGCACTGGAGGCGATCTTCGTGTTTCTCGCGTCGAACAAGGCGTTCTTCCTTGTGCTGCTCATATGCATTGGCTCAGGCAGCCTGGTCGTGTTCAAGCTGTTGGTGAGCCATCGGTTCAACGGCAGCAAGAGTACCCTCAACAGCGCGTTGGCGACCACCAGCCACCTTGAAGATCTCCACCCACGTAGGAGCAGCAGCAGTGCAACACGGCGCTCTAGTAGTGGTGCTCGAGCCCCCGCAGCATCTGCTGCATCAGGCGGTGAATTGGAGCAGGAGATCAAGGATCTGCGCCAGGAGCTCGCAGACTCGGAGGCGGAAGTGCACAAGCTCATGCTCTACCGCGGCTACGGCGTGGAGCGTCTAGGTCCGCAGGAGCTCACGCTTGTGGAGCAGGAGCTGCGCGTGACGCTGCAGCGCATCCAGAAGCTCCAGAAGCAGCGCAGCCGCACGAATAGCATGGAGGATCTGGACATGGAGGAGGACGAGAGCAACAGCGAGGCGTCTTCGGTGGGTAAAGACCACCACCACCGCCACCATCAGGAGGAGCAGCGCCGGAAGAGCATCAGCAATGGTGGTGGCAGTGCGCACGCCCGTCGTCGTCGTCTTGGCGCCGTGTTTGAAGACGACGACGCGGGGTACTGAGAGAGAGAGGATCACAGAGGAGGTCGGGTATTGCATTTATTCTTTATAGTTGATTTATGAGGGGAAGTCGAGTAGGAGGAGCTTTGGATTTGTTTGCAGCTTAGCAAGAGAGACGTAGAGCAAGAGGTCAGGGGCGAGAGAAATGGATACGTAAGTTATTAGTTTTTACTATTGCATTGAGCTGCTTGTTTATGGCTTCTGGTGCTTGGGGCGATTAGATGGATGTAGCCATGCATGGTCGCGTCTGTCAAATCCCTTCATGCGGTTGTATGAGGATTGCAATGTGGCGATGGCGACCTGCGAGACCGCGAAAACGCGACTTTGAGAGTGCGACAGGCAGACAAATCCACACAAGCGACGAGCGAACAGCGATTCGCCATCAGCCTGCCTGTCTGTCTGTCTGCTAAAGAGAAGAACGTTCTCCAACCATTTCCAGCAGCAGCGTCATCAACCCTCCGAAGTTGACAAAGTAGACAAAGGTGATCGATCATACACTTTTGAACTTTCGACAGCCCGAATGTGGACATATACTTCGTATAATACCCGAATGGGCTTCCAGTCAAGCTCCAAGGGCAGCTTGCAGCACGACAGGTAGGTGCATTGCACACGAAGAGAGATCGTTGACGAATACTACCAATAATGATGATTGTTGGCCACAGAAGCAAGCGTGAGGCGTGATTTTCTTCCACAGTTTTTGTTTTTGTTCTTACGTGTGGAAATGAAGGATGTATGGATTATTGTGAATCCATTTTCAAGTCGGACAATATCGAAATCACGCACTCTTGACTCTTGTCAGTGACTTCAGCCAGGAAGGGTCCACAATACGCGACTGCAGGTTCACACACAACAGCACTCTGTTCGCCCATCATTTGTCTTTGGGGGAGAGTGGGTTCATTCCTTCTGGGCTTTCTCGCTTTCGCTCGCCCTTGACACAGTAGTGGTTCTGTGACGTCAGAGTGCTGATTGACCTCTGTCAGATGACTGGCTGTGTGTGTGCACACAGTACAAAGTGACCAGTGACCAACGAATTGGCACTGATGTGCATGGAGCGAGTCGGATGGGAAAATCGAAATTTTGGTGCTTACACTTGCACGACTTGCTTCCGTCCAATTCGAATCCCAGTCGTGTAGTCTCGAACTGACTCACACACAATGTACGCTTCACGTGTCAACCAAAGATGCCTCCCTGAAATGAAAGAGAGCGAGCTCTGCACACCCACATGGTGGGGAAATGCACGCAGTCTGTCTGCCTGTCTGTCTGTTTGTAAATAGGTGTGGTTGCACCTTAAACCTGAAGGGGTATAGGCTCTAAGTTGGAGGTCCTGGGCGTGTACTCCGAGTGGCAATACATATGGAGAAGCATGCAGGTTAGTGAATAATCTGAGGTTGCAACATCTACTGCTACATATCAAGAGTACGTTCTATGCGTCAATTGTACGAATACACAGTTTTTATTTTATTTATTGCCCCATTCAATAGCTCAAACACAGCAAAGGCGATGCACCATTCCGGAAGCTATCCAGGAAACCTGGAGAGTAGTAGCATTAACACTAGTCGTATTTTATGTTGATTTTCAAGAGTTTGACGCCCATCAACGAAACATCAACGGACAATTTCCAATGTTCGCTTTTCATCCCCGTATCACAACTCTCACTCTCTTCAAATAGATTTGTGGCGGCGCTTGTTGTTCCGTTATCACTCACTATATCCCCACTCTCCTTTCGATAAAGAAGACTATCGCGCAACTGCGCGTGAAAAAATAGTTTCCACACTTTGTGGCTTAGATGATGAAAGGAAAAATCGAGTTTCTTTCTGCATTTTCGATTTCTCGAGGGCGTTTCTTCGTTTTTATTTGTTTGCTCTCTCTGTATTTCGCTTCGAGACCCAAGTCTCCAGTATTCTCGCTCGCTCGCTCGCTGTTTCGCATTGGAGCTTAGTGACCGTGTGCACGATTTGATTCGATTCGATTCGGCGAAGTCATTGCTTCCGTTTCGTTCCGCCCTCGAGAAAATACCACGCACCCGCACCCGCTTCAGTGCGCCGAGAGCATCCGACAGTACCCGTGTGCGTGCGAGAGAGCGATCTATCGAAGAGTCGAGCCGGCTTCACAGCGAAAGCAGAGAATTCGAGTCACTCACGCACTCACACGTTAGCAAGCTCGCATCACTTCTCTGCTCACGCAAGTTCCATTCGTTTTTGGCGCTTGAAAAGCATCCAGGAGAGAAGGAGAGACCGAGCCCACCCGCCCGTCCGTCCGCCCGATTCTCCTCGTCTTTGCTGACATCACAATCGATTTCCACGGCTGGGACGCACCCCCGAGATCCCGCAGATTATTCAGCTCACTAGAGCGCGCCAGCATGCCGAACTTGCCATTGACATCCGCGTCCTCCGTCCCGCCGCGAATGCAGTTGAAGCGCGCTGTCTCCAATGCCGCGACGCTGTCGACGAACGGTGGCACGCCGCAGTCGCCAAGTCTACTGCAAGAGTTCCAAGCCATCGACGCACGTCACCTTGAAGCGCAAGTACCGAACTCTTCCAGATTGACTGCTGCCAGCAGTGTGCAATACTCTGTACCACGGCCGTCGGCGCCCAAGCCTCCGCACGACAGGAAAGAGCTTAGCGGACCACCACCATCTCCGCTGCAGCCACGTACCACTAGCACTACCACGATTACCACAGCTGTCGACAGGGGCACCGAGGCCTCAGTTGCCACGTCAAGCGGTGCCAACACGGACGCAGGCTACGGTATTGCTGCAGGTAACGATAGCGACACGTTTCTTCACTCACCCAACGGCGAGATGCGTTCATACTACCAGAGCATGGATAAGCGCTACTCGTCTTCCTTCAATGCGCTCGAGATCAAGGGGATGCTCAACCAGTGCTCGCTCAGCTGGCAGAATGTCTCGTACACCGTGCGTTCCAAACAAAACCGCTGCGGTAGCAAAAAAAAAACTTCCGCAGAACAGCACGAAAAACTTAACAACGGCGAGCGCTGTATCCTCAATAACATCTCTGGACGGTCAGGTCCAGGCGATCTAACGGCGATCATCGGACCCTCCGGTGCAGGCAAGACAACGCTCCTGGACATGCTCGCCGGCCGCGTGGATGCGAGCACCGGCGCCATGGCTGGCATCGTCGAGGTGAATGGTCGACCGCGCGAGAAGAAGTCGTTCCGGTCGGTGATGAACTACGTGTCGCAGGAAATGGCGTTCCTCGGCTCGTTCACGGTGCTCGAGACGCTACAGATGGCTGCCGGGTTGAGTCTCCCGGCCCACGTCCCGCAGCTCACGCGTGAGTCTCGTGTCCAGGACGTGATCGACGACATGGGACTGCGCAACTGCGCGCGCACGCGTGTGGGCGACGTCTTCCACAAGGGGATCTCGAACGGCCAGCTCAAGCGCCTGAGCATCGCCGTGGAGCTGATCTCGAACCCGTCCATCCTGCTCCTGGATGAACCGACTTCTGGACTCGACTCTTCTTCTGCACAACGTGTGATGGAGCACATCGTGAAGCTCTGTAAGGAGGGGAAGAATATCGTGTGCACGATCCACCAGCCGTCGTCCGCGATCTACGAGATGCTGACCAACCTGGTGATCCTGTCGATGGGCGAGCTGGTGTACTTTGGTCCGACGACGAACACGCTCACGCACTTCTTCGCGCTCGGGTACGTGTGTCCGATGTACTCGAACCCAGCCGAGTTCCTGGTGCACCTGGTGAACAAGGACTTCCATGACCAGCTCAACATCGAGCCGTTCGTGAAAGCCTGGCAAGGCTCGAGCGAGGCGAACCGATTGCGACTCGACATCCAGGATGACCGCGCCAAGTCCAGCACGTTCGACGACCACGTGCTGCGCGCACTCTCACCGTCGGCGTGGAACCAGTTCTGCGTGCTGCTGAAGCGCAACTGGGTCAACAACTGGCGCAACCCGGGCGTGTTTTGGATCCGTGTGCTCATGTACCTGCTGCTCTCGCTCATGGTCGGCACCATGTACCTGAGCTCTGACGTCAACTCCACGAGCGACGCCATTGTGCCGCTGCTCTTCTACGTGCAGGCGTTCCTCGTGTTCATGTCGGTGGCTGTGTTGCCAGCGCTCATCGAGCAGCGCGCCGTGTTCCAGCGCGAGGTGCTCAACAACTCGCTGCATCTGCTCAGCTACGCGTGCGCCAACCTGCTGGCGGCGCTGCCTGGGATCGCGTTCATCTCGGTGCTCGCGACCTCCATCGTCGTGTACTTCGCGGAGGTGCACTCGTTCAGCTCGTTCTTTCTCAACCTCACGCTCTCGCTCGTGGTGTCCGAGTCGCTCATGCACGTGATCGGCGCCGCTGTGCCGCACTACATCATCGGCATCGCGCTGGGAGCGGGTCTGTTCGGCATGTTCATGCTCTGCGAGGGTTTCATGGTCCCCGCCGACTCGATCCCGAGCTATTGGCGCTGGGGCTACTACATCGCTTTCCACACGTACTCGTTCGAGAGCTTCATGTTCGAGCACTTCTCCAAGGTGAACACACCCGAGGCCTGGTCCGTGCTGGAGCGATATGGCATGGTGAACGTGAACGTGACCAAGGACATGCTCATCCTCGTCGGGTACGCGACCGTGCTGCAGGTCGTGTTCGTCGCGATCCTCTACTTCTTCCGCGGCGGACGGCGAACGTGAGCGGAGTGCTGGAGGGAGAGAGAGAGTGATAGAGAGAGACCCCATGGAGGCATATGCAGCAGTAGCAGCAGAGCAGTGGTCGTAGTATGTGTTAGTTGTGAGAGTCTGGCTTTGAAGTGTTAGTTGGTTTGCATATGATGAGAGCGAGCAAGAAAGAAATATTCAAAATATTCAATGGCAAGCGTGTTGTATTTCCGCTTACCTGATAGGGCTTTTGAGCTAGTGGTGCGATACAAAACAGCGGCATGTGCAGCACAAGAAGCGTACGGCGCTTGACAGACACGCACACTCACCTTGCTGTTCGCTGCGCTGGTGGGTGCCACTCATGGGGCTGAGTTCTGCTGCTGCTGCTCGCCATTACAAGCGTACTTAAGCAAGCAACACTGGAGTGTTAGCATGATCATCACCAACCAACCAGATATTCCTCTATCGGTAGCTCAACAGTAGCGAAGTCATATCTGCAACGCGTAAACGATGCAGTCTACCTGCACGGCGACTGACTGCTATGCATTTGCTCCTTTAACCACCAGTATTCGCGCGTTCTCCTTGACCACAGCAAAGCCTGACGCTCAACTCACTCACAAAACTAGTCGCGAAGTCGTACGGCGTGTTCGCTGCGGTATAACATCGTTGGTTTGTGCCACTTGCTGCATTTGTAAACAAGTCTTTGGCGACGCGAAAAATAAAGACGACGCTGTCGAGGAGTGCATCAATCGTCAAAGTCGAGACCTAGCACTTCGACGATAGAGCGGTATGCCACACTCACCAGCTGTCGATCGAATCGCTGAAGCATCCAGGAAGGCTGTCGCTGCTTTTGTTTGCGTCCGTTCTCCACACCAGAAGCTCGACGGAGACACTCGTGCTCGCTGAGAACCGCGACCGCGTGCGCTGCAACCAGCCAAGCAGAGAAACCGAGAATCAGACCGAGTAGAAGCGCAACAATGTGACGCGAATGCCGGCACTAGACGAGAGGCGTCATGTTGTTCTGATGCCCAAAGTGTGCTATCGTTATAATAGTCCTGTGCACTCCAGATGTCAGTGGTCATTACTATTGTCAGGCTGCTGCGACAGCCCAGAGATTCACTTGCCTGCAACGCAACAACGATTCTCTGGGGTTTCAAGGTACCTAACTTGTTTGCAAGTTAAGCCGGACTTCTCTTCTGTCAGAGGGAACTATCCAGCGTCCTACTAATGTACACATGTAGTCGGGGTCCTTGTATATTCTAGAAAGGAGATTGA
>JALBZD010000876.1:0-14666 GCA_038050675.1 Globisporangium cylindrosporum
AGAGCGATCTGCTGCGAATGGGCATCTGGACATCGTCAAATGGCTGCATGAACATGGATCAGAGGGCTTTGACGAGACGACGATGGACGTTGCAGCTAGTTTTAACCACCTCAACGTCGTCCAGTGGTTGCAAGAGAACCGATCCGAGGGCTGCACCACCGAGGCAATGGATGAGGCAGCGAAGAGCAATCACCTCGAGATGGTCAAGTGGCTCCATGCAAACCGCACTGAAGGTTGTACCGTTGAAGTGATGGACGGTGCGGGTTCGCTTGAGATGGCGCAATGGCTTCTTGAGAACCGAAACGAAGGCTGTACGTCAAGTGCGATGGACAATGCGGTGCGAAGAAACGACTTGGAGCTGGTGCTCTTCCTGCACAGTCACCGAAGCGAGGGCTGCGCGGATTCGGTTGCAAACATTGCGACTAACTGCCACCATTTCAAGCTCTTCCGCTGGTTGTACGTCACCTACCCTGACAAAGTGCACATCCATCGCGCCTATTTAACGTACCACCCCGCCATAGAAGAGTTGCTCAACCAGATGGGAGTGATGTAGGGTTGTTGCCAACGCCAAAGTCGTGACTCGTCGATTGCATGTGGCTTTTGATGAGCTGTTTGATTGCTGGGCACAATCTTAGAGCAAAGTCGACGCAGTAAAATGGTTAGTTTAGTTAAGAGGCCAACCCCAACAAACCCCCACGATCAAATGAAGTGGTCACGATACTATCGCAGGAGCAAGTGCCATGTAACTTTATCTCGAGGTGACGGCTATTTATTGCATATTTCCAAGCTTCACTCTCGTGGAACTCTCGCTACGACGATGGAAATGAAAAAAACAACACCGGCTTGCAATCGGCTCTTTTGATGGTATTGTCCAAGGCATTTGTGGCGCAACATTCAGTGCGACGCTCGTGCAGCCATTTGAACCATTTCGAGTGAGACTGCGCCGTCCATTGCGACCGTGGTGTAACCTTCACTTCGGTTCTCATGCAGCCATTTCGCCACCTCTAAACGATCGTGTTGTGCTGCGTCATCCATCGCTCAAGCGATGCAGCCATTCAAGAGAGCTTCACGCAGCCACTTGATGGCTTGAGGGAGATTTGAATCTGCGACGGAATCCATTGTAGTTGTGTGAAATCCGTCGAGCTAACTTGTTTCGTGGCACATGCAGGTGGCCAGAATACTCTCTCATCCTGACCGCCGCTCCTGTCACCCCACTCTTCTCGTGCAGCCATTTCCTGACGTAAAGATGTCCGTTCAAAGCAGCTCCCTCTGTCGCTAGTGCCTTGATCTCCTCTCCTCGTTCATGCATAAGCTGAGTTGCTTATTTGTCAATATATCTAGTATAGTAGCATCGTGCAATTTCAGCAAACCAACGTGGGGAGAAAGACTCCAAAAGTAAACAGTAGCTCAGTATGACTACTTTATCACACTACGGTGCAGCAGACGAACTGGACACAGCATATCGACCCTTCGAGTGGGAGTCTTGCTACTGCTGCCAAAACTCGTGGAGCTTGTCTATCTCGAACGAAATCTTCACGCGCTTGGAGGGCTCCACTGCGCACATCATCCGGATCAGGTTCCATTGCAAATCGATCAGGCGCATTGGTCACCTCGGGCACGCACCATGTGCTGGAGTAGAGGTGCACACTCGATTTGGTCTTCTTCGGTTTCTTGACTCAACTTGGAGACCACTGAACCTCCGGCCTTCTCTTCAAAAAGTGCCATCAGCTCTAACTCGTCAGTAGTACACTGTGCCTCCCAGTCGATAGATGCCGTGAGAAAAAAGAAAAAGCATAATCATTTAGCGACATAGACTTCCGGCCCCGACAACTATCCTAGTCCAGCCCCATGCGCTTGAGCAAAGCAATCATGAGCTCTCGTTTACCCCAGCGGCTGTTCTTGATAGTTTTAATGTCGATTTTGTCTGGGTACTTCTCATACACCCACTGAAAGAGCTCGAAGTGCTTGTGCAAGGTCGCATTCTCCGCAGCTCGCTCTGTGCAGCCCTCGCTACAATGCGTGTGCAGGAACAACACCAGATCAAAACCACCCATGGCCACAACATGGTCCATCGCGTTTGCGATGCAGTCCTCGCTTCGACTTTGGTGCAACCATCGCATCACCTCGAGCAATATTAGCAGACTCGCGACTTGCAAGGCGAGGCAGCAGCCATAGGTGGTTGTGATAGCAAGCGTTCAAAATCGTCCAGTACAGCAAGTGTTTGAAGTCCAGAAATGCGCTGATGGTCTCGACGGCATGCAACAATGGACCGACCAGCGCTCTTGCAGGGTTGGTCTCCTTCGTCGTCTCCCTCTTGGTATTGGCGGAAGACCACCCGCACAAACGTGAGCGGCGGCTCCTGTCGCGCTTTCAGTTGCTGCGACGGTGGCAGTGTTAGTGGCGGCGATGGGTGATCTCCCTCGTCTGCTGGCTTCGCCATGGAGCTCCCCATCGCCTTTGTCTCACTTGTTCGCGTCTTGCTTGTTGTTGCTAACTGAGGAGGACACAGAGGCATGAAATGGGCACCCAGCTCGTGCAACCTTCGTGCGACGTCAATCTCTTGCAAATGCGTGCTTGCATTTCCCTGAAGGAAGAAGGCACATGAATGCAAGCAAGACATTGGTCGATTATTCATGAGAGCTTTATTACGACTTTAGTACTTTTAGATAGATCACAGAAGCGACCACCAAGCGTTGATAGATACGCACATCAAAATGCACGAATTACTCGGTCGCCGGATGGGCTCGTCCCTTGGCTTTAGTTTCTGGTTTCTGAGGCTTGGTTTCAGCTTTGGCTGCATACTTGGCAGTACAGTTCTTGACTTCAGATGTTGCTTCATCTGGGTGAAAGGATGCTTCTCCCGTTTCTTTGTTCCTTGTTCACTACCTCCCGCTTTCTCCTCTCCTGCTTTGCTGGTTTCCGCTTCTTTCACTCCTGATAAAGGTGAGTGCAGAACAGGAAGCAGCAGAGATATCACGTCTAGAAGGTTTCGTTTTCGGGGCGAATGTTCTTAATTGCCATCAGCTCTTCTTCGCGCGACTGCAAAATCTGCCGCAGCTGTCGGTTTTCCAGTTCGAGCTCCTGGATCTTGCTCATACGCGTCTCCTGCTCGGCTTCCGCGATCTCCAGACCGCGCACAAACTCCTTCAAGAGCTCTTTCTGGGGCTGAATCTCTTCGTTTGAACGCAAACTCCATCGACCCGCGCGCTGGTCCATTCGGATGAGCTCATCCATGTACTTTGATTTCAGCATCGTTGTTAGCGACGCACGTTGCTGCTGCGATGTACCCGGAGCCCGAAACGCTGCGCCGTCTTCGTCTTCGGGTTCTTCTTCAATGAGGTCTTTTGGCTCGAAGTCTCCGCCATCTGTTGTCGGCAAAGACGACGATGAAGACAGCGGCAAGGTCTTTGTGCTTGCTCTACTTCCACCGCTTCCAATCAGCGTGCGGTTTGAGTTCGATCTGCTGTTTCCTCCTTCTTCGTCGTAGTCGTCGTTTTCCTCGTTCTCATCATCGTTGTTGTCGTTGTCACGTGTGTTGTTATCAGGTGCAATTTGCTCTTCCTGCGTCTTGATCTCAGGTGGGCGAGGACGATCTCGAAGCAATCCCAGGCTGGCATTTCCATTATTGCCAGTTGAAGTTGACGGAGCAGCAGCAGCAGCGCTGGACGCATCGCTCACTTGCTGAGCTCCTGAGTTCAAGATCACGCGGTTGATGTTGTTGATCGCGAACTTGAGCTCCATCTGGCGCTCTTCGATTGTCGAAAGGTTCACGTTTGCTTGAGTTGCGCCTCTCGGTCCAAAGCTCGCGCTCGATTTCCGTTTCTGCAGAGTCTCTAGCTGTTCCTCAAGCTCTCGAATTCGTGCGCGATATTTTCGTAGTAGCACCGATTCGCCAGTGGTTTCATTCACAGATGCTCGATTCCGCAGCCTTCGCGCACGACTCGCGAACTTCAGCGTGTTGTGTGTCTCTGCCAAGCACTCGACCGACGGCGCGACGGTACAGATGACTGCGATCTGTGCTTGCCCGCCCAATGAGGGCTGAAGGATCCGCGTCAGCTTGGAATTGCGGTATGGCAAATGATTGTTCGAGTGCTGCTGTCTGGACGCCGAGTGTTTGTTGCTCTGGCGCTCGCGACTCAGTTTCCAGATGATGTGGCCTAGCGTCAGGAGACTGCGGTTGATGTATTTGCCTTCCTCCAAGTGCTGCCCTGTTGTGTTGGCGAGTCGCACGCTCTCCGATCCTGCAAGGTCGATGAGGTTCAGAGTTGCGGACCGAACTGGAGAGTTTGTGTTTGATGGACGTCCATCTCGAGTTCGCTTCTGTTGGCTCTCAATCACCTAAGGTACACACAACATACACGTACACACAGAATGAGTACGAGACATTGACCAACTTGGCTCGGGATACTGTTTCTACTGCTCACGATATGCATACCATTCTGAAAATGACGTGGGATCGAGACGACTGGTCGTTTGAGTCAGTAGTCCCCATGTGGCGATGCAAATTGCCCACTTCGACGAGCGAGAGCACGTGCTCCATCGTCACGACGATCTCTTCTCGCAGCCCCTTGATGATCACGTCCTTTACTGCTCCCGAGTCGCGCACGCTGCTGTTGCTACCACCACCACCACTACTACTATTATTGTTGTTTCCACCACTTCCGCTGCTGCTGCTGTTGTGGGAGTTGCGGCTGACGTCAAAGATCTTGACTTCCGACTTGGCGCCGGCTGCAAGCAGGTCGTAGATGCGCTCGTTGTAGATTTCCAAGTACGAGAAGCGCAGCAGAAACTCCATCTCTGGGTGGCGCGCAATGTGGCTGAAGATGTCCTTGACACTCAGCTGCACGATGCCCATATCATTCTTGGATCCCTGTGTAAACAAAAGGAACACGTGAGCCAAAAGTCTGCAGCCAAGAGTCTGAGTAGTAAGTAGATGGACTCTAACTGGCCTGCATGGTGTAGGTCTTCCCCGTGCCTGTCTGGCCATAGAGAAACACCGACGAGTGATAGCCCTCCATCGCCGCTGAGATCGCATCCTGAAAGTGGATCATACACACGAACATAAATGAACACATGTAGAGGTGAGCCATCTATCCATCCAGTCTCATATACAGAAAGTGGGACACAGTCATCTGCTCTCAAGCCATTTCGCTATCAATCGAGCTCTTCCATGTAGACGAACGACACGACGACACCAAGCACAATACAACGCATAACGAAAGCCCATACACACACATAATGCTCCATAAAGCTACAAATGCGATGCACACGCTCCTCACCTTGACGGTCTCGTCGTACACGTTCTGCGTGCGGCTCGCAGGCGGATAGAGGTAGTCGAACGAGTAGGACGATGGCAGGTTCGCGGCGTCCGGGTGCACGGAGCCAGCGCTGGAGCTCGTCGTGGATCCGCCACTCTTCTTCTCCGCACCTGCGAGCCGTCGCTGCGGGATCTGCGCAGGGAAGATCTGCTGATAAATAGTGTTCTCGTGCCTGTCACAAATATAACAACCCCAAGCGGCATTCATCCACGCCCGTTAGTGTCTGTTCATCAATACCGTCATAACCGCATATGTACGCCGCATGGTTGGTCATTCGACAAACGCACCATGTCCACGCAGCCTTGCCGCCGGCCTTGACGGACTCGTTCTTGGTGAACGGCCGGATGCGCACGCAGACCTTGATGCGCTTCTCGCGCGGGGTCGCCGGCGCCATTATTACGAGTCTCCTGCTGTCTCTTTGCTGGTAAATGGCACAGTGAGAAGAGAGCGCGTGGTCACTCGGTCAGTCACACACACGCGCGGTCGTCTCTTTCAGTTGTGGAAATGCGGGCGGGGGTGTTTGCTATTGGAATTTGTATGCGGTCGACCCCGTGCGGGTTCGCCCATCCTCCTCCGTCAGGGCGGGAGAAAGCGCGGAAAAAGGATCACTTTGTGTAGTCCACATGGAATAGTGCGACAAAAGTGGGTCAGAGACCGGATTGTAGCCAATTTATGCGGCGAAAAATACACATGCTTACTGCCTTTTGCTGGCGATCGCACAACAAGAATTCAAAGGCGCATTTTGGTTATATATGATGTGGACTGACAGGAGTGGAAGGGCCGAGTTTCCAGATGGCGAGTATGCGAGTCGAGTCGAGTCGAGCCGAGTGTTCTCGCATTTATCGACGCATATTTGTGCGAGTTATGCATTTTTGGCTTTTATTGGTTGGGCCAAAAGGGTGCTCTCAAAAGAGAGCAACTTCAACTTGGGACTTCTCGTGAGTGGTGGATAACAATTATTCACAAGGAAATGAACGTGTACGTATTGTAGTTGCTTAATATCCAGTTGCCCTGAGAATACGATTGTGGGTCTCCTCTTCATCTCTTCCTCGTTTTGGTTCTTCTGCAGGAACTCCACACCTAGGTTAAGAGGGAAAAGTATCTTTTGAAAGCAACTGCACCTGTTGAAAGAGAGAGAGTGAGAGAGAACGAGCGAGGGGTGCTGGAATATGTGCACTAATATACTTGGAATGTTGGCCCGATAGGCAACTCCTCCTCCTCATAAATATAGCACCGTGAACTGCATTAAAGAACGCGACGATGACGCAAGACCTCGGAAATGCGCATCGCAATGCAACGACCAACAAAAATTGGGAGAATTTGTGCAGAAACTGCTCTTGTTATTGCCTTGTGATGAAAAAATATGCGCCGTGTTTTGTATTATTGAAGCAGTCAGCAACCTTATTTTGCTTTTTTGCTTAACCCATCTATTACATTGGAATAACGGATTTTTACAGCAACAAAAATCCGGCCCACCATGGATCAAAACTATGAGGAATCTCATGAGAGAATCAGGGGATATGATAGAACCTCGCATTTGTTGCTATTGCAAATGCCCATCTTGACTGGCGTGTGTGCAAACACCTGCGCTCGGAAAAACCACTATCATTCAGAGGGTGACTTGATTTCGAAGAGGTGGGTTCACTCGCAAATCTCTTCGACAAATAATGATGCTGAACTCAATTTCGGACCGAGTGGTTGCACGAAAGCGTGACGACAACTGCAAACTCCAAAATGCAAACGATTCAAATGTGGAAAGAATCCATCGCGCACAGTCAAATAAGGAATGGCTATCAAGTACTATTGGCGCATTACACAGCAAGCGTGTACTATTTAGCTCAAGCAGCAAGCCTAAACGTGCTGCTCACCCACTGACCGTTTCTGCAGCTGGCAACTGAACAACTCTCTATGCAGCTCTATGCAATATTTGTATCTATTATTGCGCCTTTTCGAAGCTGACATGCAAAACGATTTTCGATCTTCTCTCGACGTGAAGACGCAAGGCGGCAAGTGTATCTCTCTGCAAGAGCAAAGTAAAAGCTCGGCGAAAAAGACAGAAGGGTATGCGATGGCTTGTAACACCAAATTCGACTGAGAAGGAATACTATGTAGAGGGTTTTCGATCACTGCAATCTCGGTGGAGAGTGCGACAGCTTTCTCTTAAATCCTGCAGCTCGGCTTGATCAATACGAAGATGTCGAAAAATTCTTTGTGACATAATGTGTGTGAGTTCTGGGGGTGTTGTCTTGCCATCTTATTACGGTATTTTTACAGCAACATTTTTTGAAAAAGGAAATGCGTAAAGTGCAAAAACTATTTGAATAAAGTTTGCAATAAAAACGGAAAAATGTATATTTTATAAAAAGGGTTCTCTCATCTCAAACCTCTTTTTGGCACATCCAAAACCCTAGACGTTTTTAGACTAGAATTATATTCTATCATACAATCATCAAGATTAGAATGCAGATACACCGTTTCGAAAGGTGTTTCCTTGGCACCAAACATGTACATTGAGCACATTTCAAAGCCGACTTTCGTTTACGTGAAATTGAACCACACATTCGTTTGAAGCGCGACACCAGCACCAAGCTCTTTCCGCTGCAATGGCGCTGCTCTCCTCTGCTATCCGCAGATCCGCTCGTCTGACGCGTGCATCCCAGTCCCAGCACCACTTGGTGCAGCGCGCCCTCTTCTTCTCGACACAGCGTGACCTGAAGATCATCGAGAGCGTCGCCGAGTTCCACGCTGCGCGCAAGCAGCTGCCCCCGAACGCGAGCGTGGGGCTTGTGCCCACCATGGGGGTAAGCAGCTATTATCTTTGGTGAATGGACTGTGATATTGTGACCTCACTGATTTGCATTTGCTGTGCCGCAGGGTCTGCATGAGGGCCACCTGTCGCTGGTGCGTGAAGCGCGTGCCAAGTGCGATATCGTGGCGGCGAGTATCTTCGTCAATCCGACGCAGTTCGGACCGAACGAGGACTACTCCAAGTACCCGCGCACCTTCGAGAGCGACATCGCGCTACTGAAGCGAGAGGGAGTAGACCTCGTGCTCTTCCCATCGGCGGACGACATGTACTCGAAGAACCACCGCTGCTACGTGACGCCCGAGGGCTTTGACGACCTCCCCGAGGGGATCTGTCGCCCCGGCCACTTCCGCGGCGTCGCGACGGTCGTCTCCAAGCTCTTCAACATTGTCCGTCCCACGTACGCATTCTTTGGACAGAAAGATGCTGCGCAGTGCGTGCTCATCAAACGCCTGGTGGAGGACCTGAGCATGGACATCAACATTGAGGTTGTGGACGTGTGTCGTGAGCAGGATGGACTCGCAATGTCCACGCGCAACCAGTACCTTGCACCAGATGAGCGCAAGGCTGCGGATGTGGTCTACCGCGGTCTTGTGCGTGCGAAAGATCTGTACAATGCCAAGAAGCAACAAGGAGCGGTCGATATCGATGCGGGACTGCTGCGTGACGCCATTCGCGACGAGTACGAGCGCGAGCCGTTCGTGAAGGAGATCCAGTACATCTCGGTCGGATCGACGCAGACGATGGACGAGCTCTCAGTAGTTGACCCAAACGAAGGAGCCGTCATCTCCGTGGCGATTAAGCTTGGCAAGTGTCGCCTCATTGACACGATCACCATTTAATAGAGAGACAACCAAAAAAGGGAGATGGGAGAACTCAAAGGAAATAAACTAAAACGCATCATCAACTCAGACAAATCAAGCTTCGGGAAGAAGTCTTCAGCTTTTGAAGCGCTTGACAGATCCGTTCGAGTCGTGAGTGCTTGCATTTGGTCGTTTTGGCTGCTGATTCAAAACAGACTCGTCGACGTCATCCCAATTGATGTCATCCAGTCCGTCATCGATCAAATCGTGGACGACTGGTTTCTATTGAGAGCAAAACAATTCGAGATAGGCACGTCAGTCCATGACTTCCTCAAAAAAAGTGTAAACACCCGAATCACCAACCTGAGCTGTAGATCTGTCTCTGAAAAATGGCGACGCGATTGGTGTCTCCACCATTTCAAACCCGCTCAGGGATTCTTCGATCGCTTCAGCAAAGTCGTTTTGCTCTCCAGATGCAGCTGGCGCGGGAGTGAGCTTGTGCTAAAATTCGTCAAAGTTGAGGGCGACAAATTAGTAAAGAGCAAATGCCACCAATCAGCAGAAGTCGATCACAGCAAGAAATACAGTACCTTGTTGAGGTAAGATTTCACAATCTCAATGATCGCGTCACCATACTTCTTCACACGAATTCGACCGACACCGTCAATCCCAGACAGCTCTGCATTCGTGACAGGAACGACATTCGCAATCGCAGCGATACCAGATGTTGGCAAGATGTGGTACGGCATCACATTAAAGTTATCGCAGACACTCGCTCGCCAGTCCTTGAGCAGCTGCCCCAACGCCTCGACATGGCTTTCAGGAATCCTGTACGAGAAAAATAATCCACAGAGATCAAGACACGTCCCACCTTCACAGACAATTTGGTTCACTTGAACGTACCGTCCAGCAGACTTGGTGACTGGAATGAGCGGATACTGTGCAGAAGTCGGTATGACTTCAACAACATCGTCGAAATCATCGCTCAGGTCCTCCACATCATCCTTTGCCGACGCAGTAGCCTTCTTTTTCTTGCGTGGTGCCTTGGGCTTCTTTGCTTGCTCTTGTGCTTTCTGTGCTTTCTGTGCTTTCTTTTTCCCTCCCGTTTGTGAAGTCTCCGAAGTAGTGTGAGACGTTGCCCTCGCCTTGTATCGAGTCTTGATCACAAGATCGACTCTTTCTCCACGATAGAGGCGATTTGCTTGCTCGCCGAGTGCAAGAAATGTAGTCGTGAAGCCCATCTTGTTTGACTTGTCCTACACGAGTTTAGAGATAATGTAGTTAAAAATCGATGAAGACTGGTGCACGAATGAGCTTGAACTTACAATCTCTCGCAGATACTGCCGAAGCACCATGTGGTACAGGATTCGCTCCACTTCACTGCGCTCGTACTTCCCTTTGCCGGCACCGAATCCCGGCAACTGGGAAAACTGATCCTTCTTCCATTCTTTTCCTTTGACAATCTGGCCCAAAAACACCTGGGAAATTTGGACTAGAGTGCTTGACTCATTATCTGCTTGAAGCGCTTTAACTGAATGGCAGGAAAACAAAAGTTAGTACAATTTGGCAGATCGCAAGTACCTTTGAACAGAAAAGCTTTCTTAACCTACCCAAGTTCATTATAACCAGGCAGTCTGATGTGACGTCGGTCTTGTCAAACACCAGTCCAAGCGCTCGATTCTTGCAGTTGTCGCACGTTTCTCTGCAATTCTCGCTGGAAAAATGTTCGCCGAAGTACTCCAGCAACGACGTTCGCCGACACTCCACTTGATTCTCGCAAAACTCGGTCATCCGTCGCAAATGCTGGAGATGGACATTTCGGTGCTGCATATTTTCTCGGTCTTTTGTAATCAGCTTGCGGCGTCGTGACTGGTCGTCGATCGCACAAACAAAAGGTAAGCGAACGAAGTATTGGCATTTGCGATCACGAGTAGCACTCACCAAGTCCGGAAATGAATAGTAGAGGATGCAGTTCGCCACGTCTCCATCTCTACCAGCTCGCCCAGCTTCCTATAGGTTTTTAAAACGTATGCGTGAGCTTATCAATATCAATAGCGCTGCCAAAACGACGCGGGACGTACTTGGTAGTAGTGTGTGACTGATTGAGGGATCGTGTGGTGGATGACGTAGCGGACATCGGGCTTGTTGATCCCCATTCCAAACGCAACAGTGGCGACGATCAGCTTGATTTTCCCTTTGCTCCATTCGTGATGTCGAAATGCTCGATCTTCTGACTCCAGCCCTGCGTGATAAAACGAAATTTGCTGCGCTTTTCGGGTTCCTTCGAAGCCGAGCGCCTTGATCAATCTCTCAGCAGTTGTCTCGCAGTCCTTTTTGGACAAACTATAATGACGAAGAGAGGCACATTAGTCGTTCCATCGGCCTATGAGCAAGTCACGTGATTCACGTACCAGTAGATGATTCCCGAGTCGTCAACGTGCTTGCGCACATAATCTGCAATCTCGTCCATGAACTTTCCGGTTTTCTTCCGCACGTCGTACGTTAGATTTGGTCTGCAACCCACAAGCAAAAGAAGCACACGTGAGGAACTTGCACTTCTTTTTTTGTCCGTGCAAGGAGCAACTCACCGATTGAAGCTCGATCTAGTTATGAAAGGATTCGACAGCTTCAGGTTTCTGACGATATCGCTCTCTGTCTGGTTGTTCGCAGTTGCAGTCAGCGCCATTATGGGTACCTTTCAATAGCAATAGAACAAAGAGTGAGATCACAGATGGCACCGACTTTAGGCGACGATGGATGTACCACTTACCGACGGAAATTTGTTGCGTAGCTGGCCGAGATTCATGTAGTCTTTCCGAAAGTCATGACCCCACTGGCTGATGCAATGCGCTTCATCAATCACGAACCGAGCTAGCAGACCTCTTTTCTGCAAAGACTCAAAGATGTTGTTCAGCGACGAACTGGACGCGATCTTTTCTGGCGTCACATAGAGCAGCTTGATCCGAATGCGATTTGAAAAGAGCTCTGAGATGATCGGTTTCTGCTCTGTTTCGTAATCTTGCTCTCCGTTCAAATGAGCAACTCCAACATCCAACGCTTGGAGTTGCTGCACTTGATCTTGGATAAGCGAAACGAGTGGAGAGATGACAATCGTGACCCCGTCGTCGACGCATGCTGGGAGCTGGTAACACAGACTCTTGCCACCACCAGTCGGCATCAAGACGAACACATCGCGACCGGAAAAAGACTCCATGACGACTCTTTCTTGGCCTGTACGGAACGCGTTGTGACCGAACACATCGCGTAGCACTCGCTTCGCACGCTGCATTTTTGAAGTCACTCGTGGATCACTGGATACGCACGGCTGTTCTGGTGCAACTTGCGGTGTTGAATACGAGGCCGCGCGAGTTGACTCTTGACCGGACTCAGACGCATTAGCCCAGGAATGAAAGCCACAGTTGGTGCATTTGTTGTAAATTTTCTTCGCATTTGCGCCATGCTGGACTTGAGCTTCGATAGTGAGCAGTCCGCATGAACATCTTGGGTTCAAAGATTCCTCGCCGTAAGATGGAGACACCACTGGCAAGGGTGCGACAACGCGAGTTTCTGCTTGGAATGATGATGGGTGACTCTGATTCGACGGCATAGAAGACGCAGAATTACACTCACGATATTGGCGGCTGAGCGACTCGAGTTCTTGTTCTAGCTGATTCCGCTTGCTCTGCAGCTCGTACGGTATGTCACCCTCTAAGGATGCATCGTCGCACTCATCTCGAACTTCTCGGAGAATCTTTCGAGTATGTTTGATGGATTGACGAAGGGATTCTGCTCTTTGTGATGAGTACGCCGCCCCACCTGCTGGTTCAGTGTGTGTTGTGTTCAGGGTACTGGATGCCGGACGGGCGACATGCTGTTCTGGTTGGCGAGCTGGAAAGTCATTGTAGGTACTTGAGCGTGGTGGTTTCTGTTGCTGATGACTTGCAACCAACGCATCAACATCTATCGCGTCAAAGACATCGATTTCGCTTGTGTCAACGTAGGAGCTGGAAGACTGGGCTGTTCTCTGAGGTCGCTGGTCCGGTACGCTGCTCGACTGGTACGAACGACATTCCTGCACAACACCGTACAGATCTGTGAGAGTTCTGTGCTTGTATGAATGTAGAATCAAGACGCAAATAACATCCATGAGCACATCAAGGCAGACGGACAACTTTGCTTACATTGGAATTGTTCCTGACGGCGCGATGGCTTGAAGAAGCCGTCGAATCACGAGGATTGCTGGACGTGAGATCCACGAAGTCGTGCTGATTGTTACTCTCGTCACCGCTTCTACTCGATGTCGAAAACGCATTGAACGCTGGCTCAACTGCAGATGTCCCTGCTACAGTTTTACTACTGGAATCACTTGTTGGCGGCGTGTACGACTGCTGCGACGTGTTGCTCCGCACTGTCAAAGCACGAAGTGGAAGTTTCGGTGTCGGTACAATTTTCAAGGTCGTTGAGCTCTGCACGCTCAGCTGCTTGAACACTCGAAGCGCCTCCGAGCCGCGTTGAATTGTCTCTGCACTCCCCACCACTGAAATCGCACCGCTTGATCTGCAACAAAACATGCACAAAATCGAAGTAGAAAACCTCCGTGTCAACCATAACACATCTAGCGCGTCTTCGGCATAACGACACACTCGTATGGACAGGTGCGGGTTGCGCATACGCTGTTGTCGTTGCTTCTTTTCTTGCCGATCGGCTCTCCAAATAGGCGCTGATCACGTGCGAGTTGAGGCATTGCTGTAGCGTGTTCTTGGGCACCTATACCACGTACATGTTGCCATCCATCGTCAGCCGCCAAGCAGCGCTCATAACTACAAAGCGCCATACACACACATAGACATGTAGGCACACACGTACGCTCTCGAGCCACGCGTGCTGCTCCTTCACGTTCGTCTGCATCTGCCGCCCCGCGCCAGTGCCAGCAACCGCAATTACATCGCCATCACCGCTTGTCCTGTTTCCCTTCGCGCGCATTTTGCGGAAATGAGTAATCTTCAGGCGAACACTGGCATACAAACTGCAAGTTTTGAGTGTGAGTGATGGTCGCTTGTTAGCAAAGGAAAAAAAGAAAAGATGTCGAAGGTTCTGTTTGAAATTATTGACGGCAACTTAAGCTTCAAAAATGTCGAAAAGGAACCAAAAGTTGTAAAATTAACTGTCTAAATTCTGTTTTTGAGTTACTTGTGTATGATTGGCTGCTTTGCATTTGCACGGACAGCAGCGATTGGCGGATGCTACTTTGGGCTCGAATGCGGCGCAATGATTGGTCGAGAGCAGATTCTGTCCTTCTTCACTTGCAGTTTGCACGTAACTTGGACGTACCCAAACTACTGTAAGAAGTATGGACACAGCAGCTCTCGACCAATCATTGCGCCGCATTCGAGCCCAAAGTAGCATCCGCCAATCGCTGCTGTCCGTGCAAACCTCATACAGTGCACGCCAAAAAGTTAGGGACAGGGTAAAAAAACCCGAAAACGGTCGATTTTTTTCTTCAAAAATGTGTTTGCGAGCGTGAGTTTTTGAGAGATGATAGAACGCATTGCGTTCTGGTTGGTGATGTAATTTGAGCTCGAAACAAGCAAGTGGTCGCCCAGGACGGCCACTTGAAGTGGGAGTCACTATTCTAGGACGCGACAAAATGATAGGGACAACTAGGATTGGCGCACTTTGGAGGGCAACTACTGTGATTTATTGCATGCTTTCTTGTCCAGTGGTTATTCCTAGCTAGCA
>JALBZD010000877.1:0-14642 GCA_038050675.1 Globisporangium cylindrosporum
ACAACACGCTCCACAGGCAGCGAAATTGAACAGCTCATGAGCAAAGATGTGACGCACTGGTTCGACAGATTCGGTGATGGAACATCCTGGTTCGGAGCGACCGACTTCGACCTCCTGACCAACATTCGGGTGTGCTTGCAGCCGGATCACTTGGATAGACAGACGTAGGCGCCTGCGGCACCCACGTCTGCCTGTCATCACCGTGCGGATGCCCATAGCGTCTTGCACACCAATTCACTTCGAGTCGAAGCTGCGAAAGCAGTGTAGCTAGAAGAATGGATATTCTCGTTCGCGTAGCATAACATAATATACCTCACCTTAACAACAAAGGGTTGAACGAACACCCAGATCTTTCGCCACTGGGTTGAGAACTTCAATGAGACGATAAGAAGCGAAAACCGCCGCGTATTTCAGCTGCTTAGCAACGCGTCGAGTCACGAGTTGATGAACTTCTGTCTAACGTCCAGGTGTACATGCTGCCGCCCAGCACTATTGCGCATCTTCAACCACAAGCAGCTGGCATTATACATTTGTTTAAAGCACACGTGAACGAGCTCAAGAATTGCTACTACGTCGACAAGATCGACGATCTGTTTGACAGCTCGCAGAATGAAAAGGAGAACTTTGATAGCAGCGCCAGCGCTCTTTTTCATGTCGACATTCTTGTGGCCATACAATGGACGAAACAAGCATGGGAGGAAGTGACAAGCAGCACCATCGAGAGCTGCTGGCGACACACATGCATTCTAGACGACGATTTGTACGAGCTTGTACGAAACATGGAAAGAGTTCGCTTGGCGCTGCCTTCCATTACGCTGCTGACTGTGTAATTCAGGACAAAATAAAGTCACCTGTCCTCGTTAATACCTTATATTTATAAAAACTTTCATGATTGGTAGTTTTTAGGCCATTTTGGACCTTTACTAATGAGAGGTATGACTGTAGGATACTCCTCGATTAGAACTCCCCCAGAGTTTCTTCGTCGCTTCGCAGCTGCCCGCCCCTCTGGAAGCTAATACCCCTGGCAAAAGCGCCTCGAGGGGGTCACTTCCGCCGCGTGGAGCATCCCATGGTGAGTCTGCGCAAGGGTAAAATTTTTTGCAGTGCAGTCCGTAGCATACTGGTACACTACAAGCATATCTAACCCGAAAGGATATCAATTTCGACAGGCGTCAACGGCCTCTTCGCCACACGCGGCTTCATCCCTGAAAGTCGATCTTTGCCATCGTGATACGGAGCGATACTTAATAGTAATAACGGACGCGAAACGGCCCCCAACCGCACCCTTGGGACGCGAAAGGGCTCCAGCTTGCTTGCCTGGGGACTCCAAAGTGTTTTCTTCCTACTAAAGCGAAACGCCATTCGCTTCTTTTTAAAAAGGCATGGCTCGGAATAGGCGGTGCTGACTGGCTGCCTGGGATCAGGCCCAAGCTTGAGCTTGGGCCTCCTCCGCTCTTGGGGTGGCTGTCTCCTTTCCTCCGCCGCCCCTGCTCAGTTTCTTCTCTTACTTTCCAATCTTCCTCCGCTCTCTCGCTCGCCGTTGCCGCCCTCTGTGAACCTCTGCCGCGACCACTAGCTGCCTTTGCTCGCTCGTTCTCCTCCGCTTTCCACCACGTCGCCGCTCAAGATCTCCATCGCAGCCCCCTCCTTCTCTCCATCGCAGCCCCCTCCTTCTCTCCACAAGGTCCTTCCACATGCTCCGCTATGCAGACTACATCGACTCGGCGTCCAACCTCTACGAGGTACCGCGTCCACCGAGACGAGGATCGCACCGGCCGGAAGCCCCAACGTTCACACCGGAACGCTGGGCGAGCGTCCCGCCTCCCAGTCTGAATCGCGCGCGGTCACCACCGTCTCCGTCTCCGTCGTTTGGCCGGGCTTCAGTCACCCCTTTGACCTCGGACTTCTCGCTCCTGGGAAAGAGACCGCCAATCGTGGTGACAGCTTCCTCCCCCTCGCTCGCAAAGGAGACAACAAAATCCATGGGTATGAATCGCAACAGCACAGCAGCTCGTGGCTCATTCGCGGTGCGCAGCGTCCATGAACCAGATCAATCGTCTTACGGCCGTGTGGCGCACCAGTTCTCTCACAGCGCTCGTGGACGAGGTGGCGATCGCTCCGATGGATATAAGCATAACTGCTTGAGCGAGGAAACTAGCCGCCACAGCAGAGTTAAGCAAGAGTCTCTTCCGCTCCGACGTAGCTTCGAAGGCGCCGTCAAGAGTGAGAGCATTCGAGGCGCAACTTGTACCTCTGCTTCCCCTCCTTCCTCGACTCTCGTGGAGCTGGTGGACCAGTTGAACGCACGCAAGGGCGGGCGGTTCTCTCCGAGTATCCTGGAGAACTACGCCAAAACAATCCCGCTCTCCGCGTCCTGTCAGACCGTGCAGAAGCGCTGCATGTACCCAGACTGCACCAAGATCTCGGTCAGTCGCGGACTCTGTCGTGGTCACGGCGGCGGACGACGCTGCCACTTTCTCGGCTGCGCCAAGAGCGCGCAGAGCCGCAGCAACTTTTGCTGGGCTCACGGTGGCGGCCAGCGCTGCGACGTGCCCAACTGCATGCGCTCGCGCAAGACCAAGCGCTTCTGCGTCGCCCACATCCAATTTGAGAACCTCGCGGAGTTTGAGCAAACCAAGCAGGATCACAGTGCTACCAACGCTGCTGGTGGTTCAGCCCCCAAAAGGTACTACGAGTATGGAAGTGCCGGTAGAGAAGGGAAGCAGCCACGCTCTACACAACAACAAGACCCCATCCAATTATCCTCCAAGCAGCAGCAAGCACCAGTTGCGATGCCGAGATGTTATCTACCGAGTCTCGGCCAGGCGCTGAGCTCGGCGTCGCGCTCGCCCCCGAACCTCCCAGGCAATTTTGGTCTCTACGATGACGCGTGGACTCGCGTGGACTGACCGTGTGCAGGGCGTTTGTTGCCATTGTCAGCCTAGGGTCTCGGTTTCGATTGGCTCAATTCCGCCTCTTTGACTGCATTTGCGTTGGCAGTTCTTCCATTCGTTGTTTCTTCTCCCACTAATTAATCACGAGATCCAACAGCATCATGTCATGCGGCGTCACTTTTCAAGTCTTTCGAATTGTGAGTTCACACAAAGTCGAATTAAAATAACGATTTTCAATTAAAACGAGCAGTTTCAGACAGAAACGAAAATAAGATGCTGAGTTGAAGTTGCAAGAGCAAAAATACCGGTATTGTCATACCTGTCAGTGTAGGCAAATGTTTCAGAGGAGGAATAAACTGCATCATCCACTTTTGAAACAATCCAAAAGCTGTAAAGGTGTATATCCCAATTTACCTCCGACACAACAAATCGAGCAGGAGGCTGGAAAAAACCCCACTGTTGAGTCAACGGAAAAACATTGGATCAATCAATTTCACATGCTGATTCATTTGATGCCGATTGGCCCCAAGCATGCTAAACGTATTCGCAATTGGAGCAATTGAAGCAATACAGTGCAAGTTTGCTTGATGATGGTCTGCACTTCTGCTCAGCCGACCGATCGATTGGTCACTTTGTGGCGCACCCTCGAAAGCAAACTTTGCAAGTTTGCTCGCATATTATCCCTTCGAAAAGCACAGAACGACTCGATCTCCCTTTCGCAGGTCCCAACTCACGCGGCTGCTACGTCCTGCCGCTCGGTACCCACGCCGTCAGCCGCTTTGTCGACAGGTTGGCTGGAAGTACATGTATGGACGAGCTCCTATGAAATCGCGAAAGATTTTCCAATGGCGATAGGCGCGACTCTACAACAGTTCAACTGCGGCACTCAACTGCGGCACTCAACTCCAACTGATGCGATCAAGCGACATTCGAGATCGTCGAATGGGGCTTCCCCACTGAAAAAGATAAGAAGGGGTTTCCGACGAACGCGTGGGTGCACTTTGGCCTGGCTTTTCTGCACCGAGACCGCGCGACGAGTTTTCGCAGCAATCGAATTCGATTTACCATCGGGAGATGGGGGTTTCAGGAGTGGAGAGGCGTGGTCAAGATGGAAGCGAGACCGTGGCTGTGTGCTTTACACCCTCACTATGCACACACACGCAATCCTGTCGATAACATGTCTCAATGGCGACTCCACATCATTCTGATCATCCACGCATGCGCACTGGCCTCCCTTGTTCCGACGCGCTCGCCTACGGCGCGAGATTTTATCCGGGGCATTCACAGGATAGTCCTAGGGCCAAGAGTCATTATTCTCGCGAGAACCTGGCTGACTCATGCACGCCCGCATCCCACATCGCGTCAACTCAAATCACACGTCATTATTTCTCATTTTCACGCATCGTTTCCATGGGCACGGTCAGCTATTAGACAGATACAGCACGCCACACCACTCGTTACCTCTCTTTCTGTCTGTCTTGAGCACTTCTCTCACCTGTATCAGCGAGACGAGGACGGCTTGGGGAGCTCAAAGTTGAACTGTTGCACCTGCTGCTTGCGCTGCACGGCTACTTCCATCTGCTGCTGCTGTTGGAACACGTCAGGCGATGGGAACGGACGCTTGAGCGCGTCGTTGAGGCTCGGCAGCTGGAGCGCGAGCTTGGCACGCCCGGTACTGCTCTTGGTGGTCGCTGCCTTCTTGTTGGTAGCTTTTTGCTGTCGTTGCGTTTGTACTTCTGAACCGGATCGTTTCTCGCTGGAACTGGCCACCATATCCACATCGGACGCCACCGTCGACAACGACGGACCGTCCATGCTCTCGTCAGAGTCTACTGCCCCACTTAACGACACGCTGGCCTCCATATCCACATGATCCACGCAGTAGTGTTTGGTCTTGCGGCTGCGTCGGCAGTTGGGCGCCTCGCAGCGTTTGCCGCCGCCGTGGGCCCAGCAGTACGGACTCCGGCTCTGCGCGCACTTGGTACAGCCCGTGAACTGGCAGCGCCGCCCGCCGCCGTGACCTCTGCACAGTCCCTTGCTCACCGCGATCTTTCCACAGTCCTCGAACGAGCAGCGCTTGGCACCGCAGCCCGTGAGCAGCGCCTTCGCGAGCGACGGCGCAGGCGTCGAACGATGCCGTTTCTTGCCGTATCCTGACGACGACAGCGATCCTGCGGGGTTCCTAGGCGGCGAGCGCAGGCGCGGCTCCGATGACACCGACCAGTTGGAGTTGGAGTTCGTCGGACTGGGCGTGCCGCGTGACTCGGCGTACAGTGATGGCGGCATGCCCGAGAATGACGCGGATTTCGGGGTGTCGAAGATCGGGTCCTGGATCACGAGGTTCACTCTGCGCAGGCTGGTACTGGTATCGATATTGGTGGTGGTGGCGACTGGCGACGTGTCCGCCGAGTAGGAACCGGATAGCGCCTGCACGGGCGAGAACGAGTGGCCGAATGACGTGTTGGACGTCGTGGTCGTGGACGCGAACGAGATCGAGATCGGCGGCGGAGGCGCCACGTGGTCAAAGTTGGCTTTGCGCGGGATGTGCTGCAGCAGCGCGCCGTCTTCGCCCGTGGCCCCCGAGCCCGTGCTGCTGGCGAACGAGCTGCGGCTGTTGTTCGCCGAGTTACCGGCGCTGCCTGTGCTGCCGTCGAACCACTTGCCCATGGTGCGGAAGAGCTTCTCGCGCGCGTCCTGGGTCGGTGGCGCGCCCGTGAGGAACGGATTGCTGTTAGTGTTGTTGTTGCTACTAGTACTCTGGTTGCTGATACTGTAATTGTTGCTGGCCATGATGTTGCTGTGAACACCGACGTTCTCCTTCTGGCGCCGCATGGCATTCTCCGCGACGCTTGTGGCGTGCAGCAGCGGGAACGAGCGCGCAAAGTTCATGGCTTCGTGCACGGCCTGCGAGGGGACCTCGCTCGTCATTCCTGCTGCTGGACGTTGTGCTGCTGGGGCCGGCGGAGCGACTGGAGACTGGTCATTCAGGTGGAACGCGTGCAGCTGCGCCGTGAACGCACCCGTGACGTCCAGCGACTGGAGGTTCTGGTTCTGGTTCTGGTACGAACGCTGCTGCTGGACATTCGGACGCTGCTGGCTGGTACTGGTACTGCTGCTGTTGCCGTTGGCACTCTGGACACTGCGTCTAGTACTCATTCGCATGTCGGCATGCTGCTGCTCTCTCCGCTGCTGGTAGTCAAAATGGCTCGCATACTCGTTACTCTCGCGTCGCCGCCGCCAGTCCTCTGTTTGTTGTTGTTGTTGTTGTTGTATCTGGAACTCTTGTTGCTGTCGCAACGCTTGTTCTGGTTGCTGATGTTGTTGTTGGCGGCGCAAGTCCTGTTGTTGCTGCTGCTGTTGTTGATGGGGATGGACGTGTGGGTGTTGTTGCTGTTGTTGCTGTTGCGTGGCGTTCCAGGCCATGGCGCGCGGGAAGAGGCGGTGACGCAGCAGCAGCGCCGCCTGCGCATCCGCGTCGCCGTACAAGTGGCGCCGGCTCTTCTCGGCCATGCTGGCGCGCGCCGCGGCCGCCGCTGAGGAGCTCGAGCTACTGGGGAACTCCATCTGTGTGCTTGCTTGCGCTTGTGTGCTTGTTGGGGTTTGTGTGCTTGTGTACCTTGTGCTTGGTGGTCTTGCGTGACTTGCTTGATGTGTGTGCGTGACCTTCCCTCCTACACACAAATGGCGCAATGAACGAACGAACGCGCTGCACTCGCTCACGCCCGCCCTGCCTTGCACGTGTGTGCTGCTCGGCTTGTGTGTTACTGCTTGTGTTGTGTGTTGGTTGACTTGTTCGTGTGCGTGCTTGCACCAAAACAGGCTGCGACACGCCAGCACAGAGCATTGTCCTTAAAACAAGGTTATATCGACACACTTTTCTGATACTGTTTCGTAAAACATAGTACAAAAAACCATCTAATGAGCCTGGTAATAAGGACTTCATCATCTGCTTAAATGACGATGGGAACACACAGTCCACCAAATCCTTTATTAGGCGTGAAACTAATCTCAAATGGAGGCCTTATTAGGGGCTGAGAGTGGCACTTCCCCCGGCTCACCCCAAACCCCATGTCTGAAATCAATAGCGACATGCCGCATAAGAACGCTGATGACTGAACAGTGCGATACCATACAAAGTCTGCTCAGCTCTGACGCTAAAGTGGGTATGAATACGACAACTAGTCTTTAAAGCCGACAGAACGAGGGAACACAAGCAGCTGACTACTGTTTGATATGTGTCAACATTGTGCGCGTACAGTACCCCACTTGTTGGAAACGAAGAACCTGAACCTGAGGTCCTGAACCCTGCCTGAGTGGGGTCTGGTCTTGACTTATCAGTCTGGCTAACGTAAAGCTAGCTGTACCACCACATGATGGCCCCTCCCTCATTCATGTGACTTTTACAAATCCTGAAAGTCACGACAACAGCCGCACTACCAGTATTCCAGTAGCAATTGAGCAATTGAGCCAGCTGCGGCGCGCGCGCTCTTCTGATCTTGGTCTGCGAATTTCGCTCGTGTCGCACACTCTGCCCCGTTCTTTAACGTCCGCCGGCCAGACGAAGCAGCCAAAAGTCCGATAAGCTGGGCGTACGTAACCTTTCCCTTTCAGTCTCGTGCCTAATGTTATTGCGCTCGCTGCTACTGTATGACCCGTGGCATTCCATTCGTCGCCTTCTTCAGCACTAATTGACACCCCGCAATCCAGAAATTCAGAAATTCAGAATTCAGAAATGTAGAAATTCAGAGCTTCCAGCGTACCGAGTACCTCAGCGAGGGGCTCAATTTCCTAAAACTGAACGCAGAGAGCGCCATCTCGCAGCCGCTGTTCCTGTTTCTAACCCTCCCGGGTCCAAACCGAGACGTGTCTCAAGCGCCGACTTCGAACTTGTCTCCCCGCGCGCTCTGAAAAAGTCAAAAGAGCTTGAATCACGCACTGTGTTTTCGATACTGAAACCGAGATCTCGTCGTCATCAGCCCAGCCCACCTCAGACCTCAAGTCATCATTTCGTTGTCATATGCCTCCAGTCCCTCCTCCCGCCCGAGATGAGAAACCCGTGGTGCGACACTGCGGCTCCTCCGGGTCTCAGAGCTCTGAATGGATCTTGACACACACGCACAGCCTTCAAACTTCAAGCTCTCGTTCGCTAGTTTCTTCCTCGTCCTTTTAATCTCTTCATTCCGCCAGGGCAGTAACACAAAGCTCCTGAAGAAGGATGTGCTTTTTTGTCAGTTCAGGAGCTGGATCTGATTGAACGATGATGATGATGATGATGGCGCAGAACTCTCCATTCATTTCAGGTCGCTGTTCGAACCCCACTGGAGATCTCTCGGAAAGGCGTCCATAAATTGTGTCGTGATAGCTGAGAGCTCCAGCCTGCAACAGTCAATGCAGTCGAAGTAGTCAATTCTCAATGATTTTAACGTTGCAACTGCGATTAATCTACAGACATGTAACGCTGTCATCAACTTATTCTTTTAGAGTTACGTCGAATTAGTCTTCGGGGCTCTCAGTCACGATGCAACTAGTTTCACGCCGAAACCTCAGACCCAACTGCCTTTTTGAAAGAGCGAACTTCCATTGCGCTTTTTCACCTCTCCGCACCCCGCCAAAGCGACCACTTCACGGACCAAGCGTGGGTCTTTCCCGTGCCATGGGGCACTTTGTCGGTTGTGAGCTCCTTGGGGTTGAAAGAGCGCGATTAAATACAGAGACTGGGCTGAAAAAGCAGCAGCTGACACAGTTCGCCAAAGTCCTCACCGCGCAAACGTACCTCATCATCGTCTACCCAAGGTACAACGCTGTGCACATACGTTTTGTGAAGCTGAGCCAGCTTGGTGAATGTTGGGGCTTGGGGGGCCACTCGCAGGCGGAAGGCGAGTTCGAAGTGGGACTCAAGTGATGCCAGACGTCCATGGTGGATATTATCGGCTTTCGATGAGAACAAATCTGTGCAGTCGAATTGTCGGTAGCAGGGGATTCTGAGTGTACTAAGTAGCTCAGAGAGCACCGCTGATATGATGAAAGTTCAACACGTCGCCTTTCCACCAGCTCGGTGTTGCCTTGGAGCAACACTTGGTGTACCTGCAAGGCGCTCTGATCGTGTGGGCGATGATCGTCTCGGGTTTGTCGCTGATCCACTACAGTTTGATGCGAATAACTGCTGTATTCATTTCTCCCACCATCTGATACTTTGGTACCTAACATCATGTCTGTGCTTCTGCGTTGTATGATCCGTAGCGCTGACTTTACATTTCATTTTGACTGGATACGAGAAACCAACAGAGCATCAGCAAAAGAAACTTGCGCGTAAGATATCCACTACCTGTTTGACAGTAGCGACATCTCTGACTCCAGGACAGCAAAGTTCTTCAAGTTGCAAGTATAAGTGAAGGGTCTACCATCAACTTTGTGATACTGCGCTGTCAGAACAACTATGTTGTGGCCGTAAGAGCGCTCACACGACGTTGAGTCGAGCCACGAGTTTCATTCGTCGCGAGTGTCAGGTCATCGTGGCTTTGAGGGGAGTCGTGATACTAAAGTATCTGGAATGTGACACTAAAGCACCAATAGTGCAGTATCCAAAGTGGTAGATCCTGTTATCGGTACCAAAATACTAAAGTGCATTTATAGGTTCGTATCGATACCAAAATATCAAGACATTATGACACTTAAGTATCAACATTCTGACAGTATCAAAGTAGCATAAGGACAACCAACCGTTTTAACAGTTGAATGATCGTCATCACCTTGGGATCGCTTGATGTGAGACGGGATTGTGCATGACCATCAACAGACGCGAGCTCTCTGCTCTGCTCTTCAAGAGCCTTCAGTCGGGTCCACATTGCTAGTTGGCGCTTCCTGAAACTTTTGTGTTGGCCAAATCTGAACAGTAAGTTGGTGTGGCTGCACTTGGAGACGGAGATCTTGGACCGAGGAAAATAATACTCCGACACACAATATCGATGAAATAGATTGAAGAGTTAGTTGCCTTTGTCTCGTGTGTTATGTCGCATTCGCTTCTCAGTGGATCCACTCGAACTTGAAAGTGAAATCGTTACCTAAGAGCGCGATAAATGACATACACACAGGTGAGGTTCAATAGTGAGAAAATACATTGCGATGAGCTCGCACGTGTACCGTAGTGGACGAGCGTGAAGCCCAGGACAATGATGACCCAAGCCAGGAACATCCCTTGGATCGACAGCCACTGGTTCTCGAGTACAAACGCAAGCTGATGCAGCGCTGAGATCTGGAACTTCCACTTGAGGATCACGTGGAGGTAGATGAGCGACCCGAACTCCAAAGTCGAGTACACCAGGATGCTGATGATCGTCGAATGCAGCTTCGCGGGAGTCATTTCGGTCATCCCAGGGTAGTACTTCGCGTTCGGGAGGTAGTACAGAATGCTCATTGAGACGCCATAGACCAGTGGCACGGCTGCTTCGATGTACTCGACGAGCAACACACTCTCGCATTTCCACAGCAGCTCGAGGGTCTTTTTCAACACGACAGTTTGCTGTTGCAGGGCTAATCCAGACTTTGCCAGCGCCTTTCCAGTCAGAGGCACAACTTTGGGCGGCAATACGTCGAGAGTTTTTGCCGCAAAGATATTGACAGAAGACCAGGGAACGACCGCGTTGACCCCAACATCTTCGAAGGATAAGTCGGGACGGTCACGGCAATGTAGGTCACCATCCTGAGCCAACCGCCGCAAATGTTGCAGAATAGCGCGTTTCTCTGGGGATAACGCCGCTGATTTGAGCGATTGCACTCGAAGAGCGCGCAAATCGAGCAGCTCCGGACTTCTTAAAAGAGCCACGCAGTACGCAAAAAGCTCTTCGACGTCGTGCTCTTGCTGCTTCTCGACATCGGCCATGTACCCAAAGAGCCTTCGGAGCGAGTATATGTTCTGGATCGCGTCGATCGAGATTATGCCCACGGTTGTCCAGATGGACCCCGCTGTCTGCATGCACTTGGCTTGGAAGAGCGCATTAAAAAAATCGACTGAGATGATCACCACTGGCACGAGCTCCTCGACGTCGGCTACGATCCGCTGCATACCCTTCTTCAAAAGCATTTTCAAGAGGGGCAGAACGAAGATGAATGCAAACTGGTTGACGCCTTCGAGCGACCGGAAGACTGTAATGTATACGGGGAAGATCACCAGGAACAGCGCCGCGAAGTTTATCAAGTTGGAGAACCGCTTGAGCTGAAACAGGATCTCAGGGTTCGAGGTGAGTCTCTCGCATCCAGCGACCAATCCAACACTTGCAAATAAAGTCAGCGACCACGGAGGATTCGCAAGCAGCATCATGAATGGCACTGGGAACACCCAGCACTTAGCGATCAGCATCGCTGTCAACGAAAACACCACTGCAAGCAGAACGCTGATGGAAAGCGACTGCTTCGCCGTCACGGAGACTGCGGGCACCAGTGCTCGCAGCTGCAGCATTACGCCCACCGACAGCACGAACGTGCCAACGAAGACGCGGACCCACATAACGGAGTTGTTGTCCCACCCTGCGTACGGATCTTGCAGCGGCATCGAGTCGAGAGCCACGATCGTCGCCAGGGACGGCAAAACGGACACCAAGAACACCAGAAGAACTTGCCACAGCGGTGTCCGCTGGCAGTACTCGCTCAGTTCGCACATACGCTCGATCGAGTACTGACCTCGCTGGCGACTGCTCGTGGCGGTGTCGATGCGTCTCCAAACGCGGCGAAGGCAGTCGGCGCAGTCCATGTCGAGAGTGAAGTTGATGGTGTTTGTAGACAGGATATTTTGTTTTTCTGTGTCTCCAAGCGACGGATGGAATGAATATTTATACTTCCCTGACTCGGCCGAGTATGATGGCACTCACCGCAGCCGTGACGATGGAAAATCAAGCTGCCAGCACTTTTTCCATCACAAAAATATACAAACACGCCGAAGCGAAACGAATTACCTGACAAATCCTAGCGCTTCGCACACTTTTTCTTTCGCCAGTTCTGAGATGAACGAATCTCTCGCAAACGATTTGGAGATACATAGCAATACCAGAATGGAAGGTCGGCCAGCACGCAACTGTGATCAGGCAGAGAAAAGCGGCGGGTGATTTAGGTTTTTCCCTATTTTGAGCTTGAAAACGAAACCGACCAGTCAGAGTGAATGATAGTTATCTGAGTGGATGACGAATTGCATTTGATAGACTACTCTCTGACCTTTTTTTGAAAGAACCAAAGTTGCTTCGCGGTCGCTACTCCGCCCCACGCGAGAACTCTCTCTATCCGTGGGGTTTCCTCCTCGCACTCGAAATGCTAGCCTCACGTAAGCATCGTGGTTATCTGACTGCCTCAAGCGATCTCTTACTGTATCCACAAGATATTCGTTTGCTTGCGTTTGCGCGAGGATGTGATCAACGTAGGCTAGATTTTTTAAAATAGACTAGCGATATAAGAACGCGAAAAGCAAGGTTCCCGCCAGAGTTGAGTGATTTCTCTCAGTCCCCATTAAGGTGTAGAACTGACTCTCGTTGGCTCGATGGCGGCTCGCCTCCACCATTCCCTCCACGGCCAGTACTCTGTCGAGCACGCTTTTGCGCTGGAGGACTACACGGGCTCGGTCTCCTTCTGCCGCGTACTCTTCATGTGCGTCGCGACCGTTTTGCCGCCGCTTTTCAGCATCTTGGTGTTTGACGTGGCTCCTCTCCGCGACGCGTCCGAGGGCTGGGACCGCAACGGCATGATGTGGGCTCGGATCTTCGGTAGCGCAGCGCTTCTCACGATCGGCATCCTGCTCCAGCTGCGAGCAGACGTCCCAGATGCACCATTGACGGCGAAGAGAAGCCTGGCGATTACTATCATAACTTCGGCAGGGTACACGGCGTGGCTCATGATGTTTGCCAAGCTCTGGACGTATCCGATTCCGTTCGGGTTCTTCATTGGGATTCCAGCCTGGTGCTTCTTCTTCTCCGTCGCAGCGGCGATCGTGATCGGGGTGAAGCCCTTGCGAGAACGACCGGAGCTCCAAGCGCAACTGCTGGTGTTCTCCAAGCAAATGACTGTCGCGAGCAGCTTCCTCCCAATCTACCTGGCCTACAGTACGCTGTTCACGAGGTTCTCTGGCTCCAGCCGCCTCGCCCTCGTGTTTGCGCTCCCAGTCATCAAATTTGTCTTGAAGCGCATCATCGCAAAGGTCGCAGAGGACCTCGTCGACCGGATGCCTCTGCGGGTCGTGAGCGTCGACGTGTTCAACGCGCTATATCAGGCCAAGTGCATGCAGAGCTCCGGGTCCTTGTGGACCGTTGTGGTGATCATCGGGATCGATGCTGTACAGAACGTCTTTTCCATTCGAAGGCTAATGCAGCATGTGGACAGGATGAAGGGATTGGGAAGCCATACGAGCACGTTGCTCACCAGTTTCGACCTACTGGGAAACCTGGTAGAAGCCCTAGCCGACCCAGAACAACTCAACTTGCACTCGGTCTTGACACTGCGAGCTCGGAGTTGTACGAGAGTGGATCTGCCAGCAAGCAAGAACATGATCCTCCAGCAAATTGAGGAAGTGCAACAGAAAGCGAGACGAGGAGCGAGCGATGTGAAGACCAGCAGGCAGGTATCTACAATGGACCTACTGCCTCCAGCGGCTCTTCCAGCCTCACCAGTGCCAAAGCAAAAATCTACAGTTGTACCGTGGGTTTCCACACCTCCACACGAACTGATACCTATCACCAGCACTGCCCAGATGATTTCAGTAAACCAAGTGCTACCAGATCAATCCAGGCCAATCAGCGACACGCTTG
Source organism: Globisporangium cylindrosporum (assembly GCA_038050675.1). Lineage (NCBI taxonomy): Eukaryota > Oomycota > Peronosporomycetes > Pythiales > Pythiaceae > Globisporangium > Globisporangium cylindrosporum. The sequence continues at coordinate 13,679 of JALBZD010000877.1, forward strand.
AACTGCTCTGGAAATGTGAGCTCCTGCTCCTTGTCGAGTACATTGAGTCTGCGATCCCTGTTCTATACGCGGTCTACCTGAGCATCCTCTACTACCTGCCGAATGCCAGGTACTACCCTGACACGAGTGCTATGACTCGAGATCAACTGCACACAGCCATTATCAGCATCTTACTCTACGCGGCATTAGAGATCGCTTCGCTGGCCTGTGTGCACCAGGTGCTACAACGCAAGTTCCAGTTCTCAGCAGTGCACCAGCTGGCGTTCGTGTTCGAGACCGAGTGGGCGTTGATTCAGGGCGTACTCATCAGCTGGGTCGTGATCGTTTTGCAGTTCACGCTCGTGCATTATGGTACGACGTCCACTTTGTTACTTGTCGACACTGCAGCGTCTAATAATTTACGCGCTTTGGTTTGCTGACTGATGGTCATTTCTTTCCTCAGGAGTCGACTTCACTTTTCAATTCAAATGGATGCACGCCCCGGAGCCCATGAGCTGAAGTGAAAGAGTACGTAGTCCTGTCATCCGATGACGATGCCTACTGAGCGTTGAAGCTTTTGTGTGATCATTGTGGTCACTGTGAATGGGTTAGGGCTTCGTTGAGGCTCTCTCTCTCTTTTTCGGTTCCTGTTGACTGGCTGAATTTTCATTTCATTACAGAAGTTGATCGCCAATGTATTTTAGAACCACCTACCAGCTGCTACTATTTTGTCAGTCTTGTCTACTATCAATCGTGGGTGGAGGGGCAAAAGCACCTAACTTGTTATGTTGGGTGGGACTTTCTCATCTGCCAGAGGGGCCAGCCCTTTTGTGGTTAAGCTATTCTACACCTATTCTGCACTGAGGGAAGGGTGGTGTGGTGCTGTACGAGTGGAGACTGAGCAAAGACAGATGCGATTCGGATGAGGCCGTCGCGGAAATCAGTGTCGTCGTCAGCGATAGCGCGTCGAAGAGCGTATCGGAGA